>JAGVVM010013679.1:0-16491 GCA_019149425.1 Psidium friedrichsthalianum
CCTGAATAACCGTCCTGATGGGAGATGTTTATCCTATAATGTGCAGTCTCCATTTAAGAGTTGGTTACTAAGGGCCAATCCCCCTACGTCAAGTTTTAAAAAGAAAGGGTGGTTATGACTTCAGTTGTCTCTCTCCAAATCTACAAGAGGCACTCACGTTCAGAAAAAAAGCCGATGCAGAGAAACCCCACCATCGCTTCGGGGGCAGTAATTGGCTAATCGATCCCGTTTTCGTCGGACGTTCCAACGCACAGTCATACGAAAATCAGCATACTTCATGCAGGCTGAGGTATGGTCGTTTCATATCAACGTTTTCCGGCACTCATTGGAAAAGAAAAAATTCCGATATCGCACGATTTTCGTTTTGCGTTTAAAGGTTTCGGGATCGAATTATAGTTCTCAACACAAGTCGATACATTCTTCTGGCCAAACTGCTAACAAAACCAATCTTGCCTTGTACGACGGCTGTAAGCTCCTCTTTAGCTTTAAATCTAAGACTAATTTAATCTTGAGTGCTCTCTTTCCTTTAGTAGTTTCACCAACTCAAAGCGTGTGGTTCTCGTGCAAGGATTTATTCTTGTATGGCTTTTACCAAACTTGAGCACATTCGACCTAGCCTGACAGTAACTTTCTGGCTCTTCCCGTCAGTAGCATCATACTCATGTGGAGGATATAGCTGGGATGGTCGGTGCTCTCTAGTGGAACGTCTCAATTGAGACTCAACTAATGCTTCTGGAGGAACTTCCTGAATCTCCTCGTCTGCCACATCATTCTGAGGTGCAGGTACTGTCGCTGGATTAGGACCATCATGCTGTTCAGCTCCCCACCATCAAGGACAGTGTTAGGAGTCACTTTTTGCAGATCAACACATGTTCTGGAATCTGACTTTGGCTTCCGTTCTTCTCGAAAACTTCAGTGGCTCCTGATAATTCTTTTCCATGGATCCCATGACCCTTAACCATACTTGTCATGTGCTGGATACATTGTTTGGACTTGATATCAAGTCAACCTCATCTCGTACGACGTGCATAAATGCCTGCAGCCAAACACTCTCAAGTGCTTGTAAGAGACATCTTTCCCTATTCAAAACCCTTTCAGACATGTCACCATCCAAGGAGCTGATGAGGAAAGTAAACTGATGAAATCCACTACAGTTCTTATTGCCGAAACCAGAACCGACAGGATTTAGCAAGTTTTACATGAGAGAGAACATGCACAAAAATCTCTGGACAATGCTGCGGTTCATTCTTTGCAGAACCATTCTATCGTGGAGTCTTGGAATGGTCTTCTCCCAGCCTAATGCTATGATGTCAGCAATACTTCTCAAAGGGACCGGTACTCACCATAATTACCTGGACAAACCATTTCAACTTCCTTCCCTTCCTTTGCCCTTCACTCTGACATGAAACAGCTTGAATACACCAAGTAACTCATCATTGAATTTCAAAGCAAATTGCCAAGACTTTTCGAGAGCGATGCTCAACAGATGTAACAAAATACATGCCCGCCAAGAGTTCTAGCATCCGTCATGTCATGCATCAGCAAGACAAGCTCTATGATGGGATCTTCTAGAGGGATGATGACTACGAAATGCGCTTTAAGTTGTCTGCTAGCTAGACAATGAGCACAAAGTTTCGAAAGGAGTTCTTCAGAAGGGAGGAATTTCCAGTCCTTGCCACAACTTCTACTGAAGCATCCTCAACTGCATACACCTCTCCGGGGCATAATTGAGCTTCTGTCATATACAAGTGCTTCACTTGACACCTCTCACTACGACACCAGAGAACCTTTTGTGAGAGCTTCCATTACCTCCATCGAATTGCCTACAAGAGAGGCTTTATCATCAAGTATGATGGCCGTCCAATCGACAATCTGCTGTCAAACACCGCAGTTCCCTAAGATTGCCGTAGTCGAGTTTTAGAAACTAAATAGCCAAGAAATCGAATTTGCATACCTGATTTCAATCCATCGTCCGTTTTCGCGAAGTTTTTGGCAGTGCGACACTCGGACTCTTCCCCTTTATCGCCCTCGGGTCGCCTGGCATCGATAGGACAACCTTTCTTCCCATTCTCTTCTCTCTCAAGCCTTATGGAGGAGGTGGAATATGAAGAATGGCAAAGTTAGGATTAGAGGGGCGTCTTAGTTTTTATATAGAATTTTGGCTAGGCCCTCCCTCACGGGTCGAGCTGAACTTAGCCCACACTAACCAGGCCCATATTTGGTCCATTAAGAAACTTTAAATATATTCTTTATTAAATCATTTCGTAAACGATAAATTATGCCGTAAAATGGTGAATTACAATTCCAATTAATGCGAGCCCACATCAGAAAAATTCTAACATTCCTCGCACTTAGGCGAGTATTAATTGAAACTGTACTGTAGTTGCGTGCCTTCATATTGGTTTAAGGATCATTCTCAATGGCCAATCTGATTCTGTAAGGTCTCAATACCGGATCATGACAGTAACTGCGTCAGCAGATACATAGACAATCCATAGTCATAAATATTCTCACTTTATGATATGGATTTAATATGGTAGTAGTATGGCAATTGGATAACACCTCAAAAGAGATACACTTTAAATGCGTTATCCACTTATCGGACGCCTTTCTCTCTCATTATGTGTCGCAAACTTGATGTGGCCACTAGAGAATATTCTATGGTTCTAATGAATCTGTATATGTCTTAGCTTTATAGTTAACTTTTCTTTATATGTAACAAGACATATAAACACGGCTAATAATCAAATGCCCATAGCTATCACTCGAGATTTACATGCGCCACAAGATTTACAAGAATATGTTTTCAATATCAATAGTGCTGAAAACACTTCAATACATATTATTATGTTACAAAATGTAACAAAACAGATGTAAACTATATAAGAGCAAATCAAAAAGATGCCTCCAACTAAATCACATCATCCAATGATGTCTCTAAGCCATATTAGCGACGTGTCGCTCAAAAAACACAAGGGCGAAGACCTTTAGTCAGTGGGTTTGCAATCATATCATCTGTTTGAAATATGCTCTACTGCAACGTCACCTTTCTGTACGGATTCCTTTATGGTCAGGATTGACCACCATGTGTTTAGACCCGTTGAGACCTCTGCTGTTGTTAATAAACAACACTGCAGAGTTATTGTCACAATATAACTATATAGGTCTATCAACAAAATCAAATACTGTTAACTCCCTCATGAGGTTTCGGAGCCAAATTGCATTAGCAGCTGAAAAGCATATTATACTTCATGTTGCAAAAGCAATGTCTGGTTTAATGCATACTTGAGCATATGTGATACTTCCAAGCACATTAGCATAAGGTATATTCTTCATTTGAGATTTCTCTTCTTCTGCTACTACCTTGGACATCAAATTATTTATGGACCAAGTTTTATCCTGTGTGTTAAAACTGGTCTTGATTATTCCAAACTTAGGGGGAATGGTGTTCAAGGCTTGATGTACGTTTATGGCATGAGGGATTATTATACCTAAAACTTTAAGTTTTGTCTGCAAATTCAGCATTCTCAGGATATAATCCCTTACTCCTCCTACACTTATATACTTTATATTAAAAAGCACTTGGACAAGCCTCCTAACTTCTGCATTTGATGATACTTGATATCTTATTTCTAGGGCATCCAACATTTTCTTGGCGGTGCAGTCAATTGGCAGGCTACTCTTTAAATGCTATTGTATGGATCATTTCATTGACAGTAAGCAGATCTTATTGCTCATTTCCCAGGCGACAAAACACGCTATCTCGAGTACCGTGCTGGTCTCAACGAGGTCAGTAGGCTTGTCCTCATAAAGGGCAACATGAACATCCGCTATTTTCATGGTAAACAGAAATCCTCCTTCCATTTCTTAAAGTTCGAACCATTAAGGGCCTCTATCGAAATGGAGTTGCCATTTACAGGAAAGGTGACTGAAAAAACAAGCAATGCTTACCATTAGTATCATGTAAGCACTGTGTAACTTTAAATCCTTAAAAGTGCACATCTCAAAGAGTCACATGCATCATTACATAATTACCTTTGGACAGAATATATAACATGTAGTTGCAAACTTCCTACATGACAACGACCATGAGAATGCATTCCAATTTTCGTGAATCACACCTTTGAGTGTATAAATCACTAGAATTGGTCACCTCTCAATCATATATTGTTTATGCATCTCTTTACGAACTAACACTATCACCTTCTTTGGGAGTATAATTATGCATCAGAACAGGACACATCCTACCAAAATGCGAGACTAATATTTCTCAAATTAAACTAATTGTGCCACTTTGGTGGTCACAACTCAATTGAATCTTTGAAACTTTCTCACACCAGGGATCTAAATTTTGTGCCTTACACTCACCATATAGTTTGTGTTTTTTAAACTTGAAGACATGGACAATTATCATTAAAACCACAAACTGTGTCAATAGCATTGCTTAATGTATGTCAAGTTTCCATGTATGTTAGTGCTCAATAATCCTCTACACATTCTTCATAGGGTAATTATACAAATGAGTCAACCTCAATATTTCCAGAATCAAACAAAAATATAAACAATACCAAAATTATCCCCAGTTATGTACTTACATTAAGGCTTTTACGTATTTTTCAAGACTTTAAAAGGCTTAAAAAATTAAAATGAATATACCACAGTATAGAGAATTTCCATATGAGCATAATAGTGAAAAAATCACCCCAATCGAATCATCCACACGCCCTCATGCGCCACCAGAAGTGACAGCGCATGGGGCGCCCACGCCGCACGTGCCTGGCACGTGTGACACGCCCTAACTAACGGTCAACAGTTAACGGCTGATCAACGGTCAACGACTGGTCAATAGCTAGCGATAAACGGTCAACAACTAAGGGTCAACGGCCCGCGGCAGAACTTCAGGCGACGCGTGGGGGCACGTGTGGCGTCCCCGGTGGCTGGCGATCCACCAAAATGATCGTCTTAATGAGACGAACCCAAACATGCTTTCAAATTCAAATTTCACCATACCAAAATTCACGAAAATAGGCAAAACAATACGTTCTAAACCCGAGTTACGGCGGCTCTGATACCAACTATTAGCCGTCGAATCGGCCTTCTGTCAATACTAACGGTTCCCTAAGATCACCGTAGTCGAGTTCTAAAAACTAAATAGCTAAACAATCAAATTTGCATACCTGATTTCGAATTTATCGTCGTTTTCAGCGAAGTTTTGGGGGTGCGACACTCGGACTCTTCCCCTCTATTACCCTAGAGCCGCCTGGCGTCGATGGGATAACCTTTCTTCCCTCTCTCTCTCTCTCTCTCTCTCTCTCTCTCTCTCTAGCCTTATGGAGGAGGTGGAATATGAAGAATGGCAAAAGTTAGGGTTAGACGGGGAGTCTTAGCCTTTATATAGAATTTCGGCTGGGCTCTCCTATCCCGGGCCTAGCTGGACTTGGCCCACACTAGCTAAACTCATATTCGGCCCATTAAGAAACTTTATATCCATTTGTTATTAAACCAATTCTGTGGTAAATTAATACCGTACAATGGTAAATTATAATTCCAATTAATGCGAGCCCACATCAGGAAAAATTCTAACAAAGTAAACTAGTGAAGATCATCTGAAGACCACTGTCAGGAACATGACTGACATTTTTAAGTATCAGTTTGCATTTGGTATGGAAACCCATATAAATGTTGCCAATGTCAACTATCTAGACTTCCCTGTCATTCTCATCCTCTCATTACAATAATCACAGACAGTGCAGGATGTCAAGAAATGTCGTCTACACATACGTGGAATGAGGTGGTTGAATCAACTATCCATGTAACGTCCTTGCTTGGATAGTTTCATCACCACAAGATGCAACTTCTGTAGAATCTTTTGCTTTTGTCTTCTACTCTCCAACCTACTTTTGCTCCCACTTGAGCAACCTGCAAATCTCTTTTCATGTGACCTGGCTTGCCCCATTGGTAAAAGTTTTAACTCCTTTTCTCAGTTTGGATCTCCTCTTCGATTTACCATGGCCAACATTATATCGGGGGTTTCAAATCTGCTCCTCTGTTGTCGTTCTGTAACCAGGGCCTCTCATTGGGATGATGAGCCCTGAGATATTCCTTGTGGTCTCCTCATTCAAGACACCAGTCTTTAGCAAGTTCAATAGAAACAATCCCGCTAGGAGCAGGATTTGCAAGTGCTGACTCTAAAAGTTCCCTAAGACTCTCTGGGAGAGTAGCAAGCAACCACAACCCAAGAACTTTATCATCACATCTGTGCCTGTACTAGACAACTGTCAACAATCAAGTAGTCGACGATAGTGGTCCCCTCTCTATATTTCGCCGAACCACTACTCAAGTTTTGAGCACAACGTCGGTCCGTGCATGTGTCTCACTACTAATGAGATTACATACACTATCATCTACAAATTGCTGAATGAATCCGCCAACCTTCTCATGGTCGCATGCCCAGTCCTCATCACTTAGATCCGGGCTTCTCAGTAGTGAACACCGGAAGTTGCAAGGATTTCACAAACATTAGATCTTTCATTTTACTCTTCCATATGGGCAACATGACACCTCAAGCGATAATATTTATGTATGACACTGACTTTTGTGCTAATTTTTATTTTCGGATTACTTAAGTGCTATTTTTTTTTTGAAAAATGGTTATCTCAATGTCAACTCCGAAGAGCCTGACCGAAAATCAGACGTGGTAATGTTTTGTTAACTAACTAATCCTACATGGCTTGACGGAGATCCTAGTTAGCTTGCAAAGCACAAACAAGGTCGTTTAGGAAATTTTGCGGAGTGTCTTTTACTACCATAAGTTGTAAATTATGATCATTTGAGTACCAAGTTTTTCTGAAACTGATCACTTAAGCGCCATAAGTTGTAAGATGTGATCACTTAAGTGCTATAAGTTTAACCGAGCCACACCATTGTCTTTGCACACATGGAATTAATTTTTTATTTAAAAAAGCCATATCACTAAATTGTTTGAATTAAAATGCCATGTCACTAAATTGTTTTAAATAAAAATGTCACGTATTTATTTTGGCCAAAATTTCTTGCTGTTGGCACATAAGCGATCATTTTTTCTCCAATTTGGCACTTAAACGAGCCGGCAAAAAAAAATTTGGCGCTAAAGTAAGCGCCGTGCACAAATATTGTTATTTGAGGTGTCTTTTTGCCCTTCCATATGTGATGTTCTGCGTTCCACTCAAACAAATCATTGTGTTTATACTCTCCATTTTCGCTCAAGACATCTACCAGCACGCAGTGCAACCCGTGCTCAGGTACCACTTTGTCGGGATTATCAGATTTCTTCTCTCCTCTTTCTGTGACTGCATAGGCACAACAAATGCTGCTCTAACATAATTAACAAGCAGACGACGCAGACATGGGGACACGCAGGATTCAACTGAGGAAAAACTACTATGCAAAGAAGGTTTGCAACGGGGCCCTGCCGTAGCTCAACCAGATCACACAACATTTCATCAAGATAGCTATCTTGGATCTGAGCAACAAGGAGCTCATCACTGCGAGGTGGATTACAGGAATAAGTAGCGGCGCGTCTCCCCTAGCAAGAAACTCGAAAATACCCGGATGGAAGTTTTAGGAAAAAATAACGATTCCGTCGTACTTGAATTTTCATGTCGGAATTTGTATATTATGACAGTTTCAAAATTTACGAAATAAGAAAAACTCAAATGACATCAAATTTAGATTGAGTAAAAAGATGAATAATGAAAAGACTGTCCGGACGTGCCTTGGTCTTATCCTCTACCTACAACAGCTGAGTTCGGCGTTAGAACGTACAACTCTGCTCTCTTTCTATCTCTCTCGCTCGCTCGCTCGCTCGCGTTGAGACTTGGGCAAGCAACCTGGTCCGACCAAAGCTCACTTTCCTGCAAATCATGTGAATCAGTTTTAGTTTTCAGGGAGTTAAGCCATGACCTTTTTGCCCTGTTCGCACTGTGGTACTATTAGCAATAATCTTTTTAACTAATAATCAGTTGTCTTCTTTCTTGCGCTTTACTACGTTTGCTCCTTTGTGCTTGTCTGCGAGTATATCCACCGCTTTGTGTGACTCTTATGTGTGGGCTGATCACGACAAGAAAATGGGAAGCTTCCTGTCCGACTCCTGCTCCATTTTTTGTGGGACACCAGTGAGAGATTAGAAATTCAGAAAATGGAAGCATCATTCTCTCATTTTTCATGAATGCTTGATGCGCAATTGACCCCAGTTCGTGCTTGCGCCCTTCGTTAGGTAGTTGCTTCACGTTGAACTGGAACCATGCGTCGGAGGAATCTTGGGCTCTTTTCTTTTCTTAAGGGCATCTTCTTATTGGGGGTTTCTCAGGTTGGTGGCTTTTCTCTTTTCTTTGGGTTCTCTTGCCATCGAAGTTGCTTGTGCGGTCGTTGTAATGGTGCAAAAGAGGGGAATTATACGTCCTTGGGTCATTGATGTTCTTGTTAGAATCAGTGACTCGGTGTAGACAATTTGCGAATCGGTTTTAGCTTACATTAGCAAGGAGAGAGAACCTTTTCATCGAGAAAAGGAGAAGAAGAATAAAATGGAGGGTTTCAGCATCAAAGTTTTGTGGTTTCATGCTGAATTTAATGGAAGGGAAAGTGTAATTGGTTGAAGTTGGAAACTGGAAGGAAGAGTGAGATGTACTACTGATGGTGATTTGAAATTCCTTGCTTTGCAATAAGGGGAATTAGTGAGGGTATGGAATTGAAGAGGGAATAAAACGCAAAGGAATGGGATTAGATTCTTGATTTTTTTGAGCAGTGGCGATGAAGAAACAACATGGAAAGGTAAAGGAAGTAGGAATAAAATGTCGAAAGTACTTCCTCACGCGTCTCATGAGAAAAATCAAACCTGCGTGTGAGAGACGAAGGGGCATTCCTTTCCTTTTCTGAGCCAAACAACAGAAAGGGGATAGGCACATGCCACTGCCCATTCCCTTCAATCAAATGCGTTAGTCGAAATAGTGGCAGAAACGTGAATCTTTCCTCTTTCCTTGGAAAGCTCCTTGCTTTTGGCTGTTACTTTGAGATATTGCAATAGGATTATTTTCAAGAGGTCTTCAAATTCTGTTCCTACGTAGATAATTTTTTGCATTTATTATCATACTCAAACAGCAATAACAGAAATTCATTTTGATCATTATGCAATTACTGTCAGAGTCCTGCCTGTCATCTTTCACACTTGTTAAGGAACTCCAAGAGTAGAATGCACATGTATCTAAGTGCACTAATACACCTTGTAGATTTGCAAGCCCTCTTTTTCATCAGGATCCTGGAAAACTGCCCTTTTGTGCTTGTCTAGGGATTTGAGTCCTTGGAGCCTGCAATATTTGCAGTGTGCTAAGATAGCATGGTTTGCGTTAGATGGTTTGTAGATTCAATTTCCTGCTAGTTTATCACAGATGAACGATGTGGGATGGTCTATGGGTTCCTTAATTTATGCGCCATCTTGAATTTTTCCATAGGAAATGGAAGTTTTGGTTGGATGACCCTTTTATTCAGAATAAAAGTTGTTTGGCTTCTTTTATTAGATTTGGAAATAAATTGTTTTCATGGTTTTCTAGGAGGTGCAAAGCTCAAGATTGGACTCTTCTGCAATAAGCAGCAGCTCTTTTCCGCTAATCAACGTTCCTTTGATAGAACAGAAAAACCAACAGGTTTATTCCTTTCTTTGATAGTACCTTTGCTGTTTGATTTTTTTCATATCTGACAGAGGACACATGTTTCTAGTTTTTGTGCCTGCATGCTGGGTAAACCTTTAATAGTTGTTACTTTCGTTTCTGGAAGAGGGAAACTGAAATGAGTTCTCGTCAACCACAATGGCATTGGTGTGTTTATTTTTTTGGTATTTTTAGGAAATGTCAATTTTGACGGAGGTAATACTAACACTTTGTCACCTGGCATGTGCATTCATTCTGCAGCATAGAATAAGGAGCCAGATTGCTTCAAATATGATGAGGTCCAGTGGAGTGATGGTCGCAAGGACATACGTATATGATTGGCTGATCGTTATGGTTCTTGTGGTCATTGGGTCCCTCCTCCATCTCATACATCCATTTCATCGCTTTGTCGGGAAGGATGTGATGACTAATCTCAAGTATCCACTGAAGAGCAACACAGTGCCTTTCTGGGCTGTTCCAGTAGGCATTCTTTGCACTACTCTTTTCCCCTTAATAGTCAGTCTGCAAGGTTAAGTATTTTGACTTGTGGGGGATTTCATTTTTTCTTTTGTTTCTTCCCAACGAAAATTAGATGTATTCCCTCCTGTTGCCAATGGTGATATTTGTGGTCGTGTATCTTCGGAGGAGAGATATCTATGATCTTCATCACGCTGTGCTAGGTGAAAGTATCTTTTTGTGCTATTCTCATGTATTATCTACTCATTATTCAATGGTGGTTGTTTTATTTTTCCCGAGAATATGCTAAATGGAAGCTGTTTAGGCAGGGCTCTTGTATTCTGCTTCAGTCACTGCAGTTATAACAAATGCCCTAAAACTTGCAGTTGGCCGCCCTAGGCCAGACTTCTTTTGGCGTTGTTTTCCAGATGGGAAAGATGTAGGTGCATATAAATTGTGCAGAATAAACTAACTATTCACACACAAGTTTGCTTGCAGCACTTAATACTTGAATTGATTCCTAGGTGTATGATCGATTGGGAAATGTCATTTGTCACGGTCAAAGAAGTGTCATAGATGAAGGGCACAAGAGTTTTCCTAGTGGGCATACTTCATGTAAGCATTTCTCTTTGTCAAATTAAGTAGAATTATCCAAATGGTCAATGCAAAAGAAAAAAGAATGATCTAATGTATTTATTACGCAGGCAAACCTTATTATGTGAATAGCTTGGATTTTATTGTGCAGGGTCCTTTGCGGGTCTTGGTTTCTTATCGCTTTACTTAGCTGGGAAGATTAAAGCATTTGATCGCAAAGGTCATGTTGCAAAATTATGCATCATCTTTCTCCCACTTCTTTTCGCATCTCTTGTTGGCATTTCAAGAGTAGATGACTACTGGCATCACTGGCAGGATGTCTTTGCTGGAGGCCTCCTAGGTTTGTCTGTTTTCTGCAATTTGTGGGATTCATACCGGTGGTGAGTTTGATTCTTTGGCTTAATGTGCAGAAATTTTTTTTGCAGGGCTTACAGTCGCAGGGTTTTGCTATCTGCAGTTCTTTCCACCTCCATATCACGCTCAAGGTATGTTTCAAAGCAATTTGTTATGGCCTCCAGTAGTCATAAAATCCCTCGATGCTATCTTATAGTTATCTTATTGTCATCATAAGAGTGCTTGCACTGAAGCTCCTAAATTGGCAGGGCTATAGTCGTGCTGCCTTGTAATACGTAATTGAAAGTTAAATATGTGATCTTTCTTTGGACATTGATGGATGAGAACATGGGGATAGCAATAATCGTTTTCTACTTTGTCTTGTAGTTGTCCTATTGTGATTATAAGATTACTTGCGCTGCGACTCCCTAATTTGGCATGGCTATAGTTGTGCTGCCCCATAATGTAATGAGATAATTAAAGAGAACGAGATTGTTGAAAGTTGATTGTGCAATCTTTCTTTAGACATTGATGGATGAGAACATGGGCATAGCAATAACCATTTTCTCAATAGAAGTTTCAAATCTATTTCTTTGCAGGTTGGGGGCCTTATGCTTACTTTGAAGAACTGGAGTTGAGCAGGAATGCACAGGCTGCGAATGCAGCCGATGTGCCTGACATGCAGGCTGCCGAGACTCAAAACGAGAGCCGTCTGGATGAGCATAGTGGCATCAGATGCATGGCCTGACCCTATCAACTACTCCTGGTTGATCACCGCAAGACATGGAATCAGGGGGAAGGTGATTCTGTTTGTCTACTGGCCCTTTAACCTGCAAAGCCTATTGTACAGAGTAGAGTTTTAGAACCTCCAATTTTTATTTTTATTTTTGGTTCTTTTTTCAGGCAAGCCCCCAACAGGTATTATCCAGGAACCTTTTTTCTTGTTCTTTTTCGGGTTTGAGTGAATGTAGCGTGCTCTGGATGGAACATCAAATAGCACATTCTGTCCTTTCCCACCCTTGATCTCAAATCAGGATGTCATTAACTCTTTTTCTTCACTAATCCTGTGTTTATGTAGCTTCTACAGTCATTTTGGTTAGACTAAGGAGAATGCAAACGCTAACAGACAAATATCATTGCCACTTGCAGAACTGATATCTCCGAATAGCTTCTTCTGACGATCTGTTTGATAATCACAGACAATGTCTTCATCTATTACTCCAGATGTGACCATCTCTAAAACGTTAAGTCTTGCAACCAAGTATTTATGTGGTAAAACCTTGCCCAGTCAAGGAAGGAAGGTCCTCTGTCTCGAATCGTACTAGAATTAGAATCAACACGTACTTTGCATGCCCTTTGTGATCATAAAGAAAGTATAAATTTTTCTCTGCAGAACTCTTCTCTTGTTTCTTACCAGGCCAAAGGGCCACCACAAACAACCAACACACGTAGATTCTATGTACTCGCTCTCTGTAATTCTCTATGTATGGGCTGATCCCGACAAAATGGGAGCTTCCTGTCAGACTCGTACTCCATCATCCGTGTACTAGGAAAATGGAATCATCATCCTTTCGCTCGCAAAAATTCTTGATGAGCAATTGAAACACCATTAGCGGTTGACCCTTGGTTGTGTGGTTGCCTCACATTGAATCGAAACCATGCATTGGAGGAACTTTGGGTGTCTCTCTTTTCTGAAGGGCTTCTTCTCTTTGGGGGTTTCTCAGCTTGGTGGGCCTCCTCTTCATTTTAGATTCCCTTGCGCTATTGAAGCTCCTTGTCTGGTCGTTGCAATGGTGTGAAGACAGGGATTGCACGACCTCGAGTCATTGGTGTTCTTGATGTATTGAGCATCAGCGTTTCGGTACACACAATTCACGAATTGGTTTTGGCATACATTAGGAAACAGAGAGAAACTTTTCATTGAGAAAAAAAGAAGAGAATAAATGGATTGTTTCAACATCAAATTCTGGTGGAGTTGAAAGGTAAAGGACGTAGGAATAAGATGTTGAAAATACATCCTGACATGTATCAGGAGAGAAATTGCATCTGCATGAGAAATAGAAATGAAGGGCATTTGTTGAATTTCAAATAACCATAAAGAATAACACACAAGAATTAACGAGGTTCGGCAATAAGCCTACGTCCTCGAACGAATCTCTCGTTTTCCCTCTTTTTTTTATATATATATATATCTTTTGCTGAGCCAATGTTCTACCTTTTATACAGAATTGGGTTGCTATAACAAAGGTAACAAGCAACTAGGAAAAGGAAAAATACCCCTAAATAAGTGGAAGATCAAAATATAATATATGACATTATCTCCTTTCCTAGAATAGGAGATCCAAATCTGCAATACTCCCCCTCAAGTTGGAGCGAAGACATTGTCAAAGGTCAACTTGTTCACCATATTTTGGAATGTTCCTTTGGGAAGAGCTTTGGTGAAAACATCTGCAAGCTGATCTTCACTACGAATATAAAGAGTCTCAATTGTCTTATCTTGAACCTTCTCCCTCACGAAGTGACAATCCACCTCTATGTGTTTAGTCCTCTCATGGAAAACAGGATTGGAGGCAATGTGTGTTGCTGCTTGATTGTCACAAAACAACTTTGTAGCTTTAGTCGTAGTCTCACATCCCAATTCCTGAAGTAATAATCGTAGCCATACAATTTCGGATGTGACGGTAGCCATGGCCCTGTACTCGGCCTCTGCACTAGAACGAGCAACAACATTTTGCTTTTTGCTCTTCCAAGTAATAATATTTCCACCTACAAATGTGCAAAAACCTGTAGTAGATTTCCTATCCAAAGGATTTCCAGCCCAGTCTGCATCAGCATACCCAACAATCTCTGTGTGACCATTATTCTTCATTAATATCCCTCTTCCTGGTGAAGCTTTCAGGTATCGAAGTAGGTGGTTTATCAATTCCATGTGCCCCTGTGTTGGATTCTGCATAAACTGACTCACATAACTGACAGAATAAGCAATATCAGGCCTAGTAATGGTCAAGTAAATTAGTCGTCCTACTAGTCGCTGAAATTGCCCAATATCCTGTAATGGTGTATTATTAGAAACAAATTTACTATTATAGTCCATGGGTACATTGGCCGGTTTGACTCCAAGCTTACCAGTTTCTTTCAGCAAGTCAAGAACATATTTTCTTTGCGACAAGAACATTCCTTTGTGAGAACTTGCCACTTCAATACCCAAGAAATACTTTAATTTTCCAAGGTCTTTAATATCAAACTCCTTGCTCAAATGAAGTTTCAGTGCTTCAATTCCGGATGAGTTACTACCAGTAATAACAATGTCATCGACATAAACTAGAATGACAACAATACCTTGATTGTCGGCTTTAGTAAACATTGACGAGTCTGCAGCACTTCTTTTGAAGCCGAACCTGATAAGTGCCGAACTGAGCTTACCATACCAGGCTCTAGATGACTGTTTAAGTCCATATAATGCTTTCTTCAATCTACACACAACTCCATCCTTATTTTGTAAGGGATGTCCTGGAGGGAGGTCCATATACACTTCTTCTTCTAGATCTCCATGAAGGAAGGCATTTTTTACATCCATCTGAAACAAAGACCATCCACAATTAACAGCTACAGACAACAACACTCTCACTGTGTTCATTTTTACCACTGGTGCGAAGGTCTCTTTGTAGTCTATCCCATATGTCTGAGTGTATCCTTTGGCAACAAGGCGAGCTTTATATCTCTCAATAGAAACCATCACTATTATACTTGATTCTGTAAATCCATCGACATCCAATAGTCTTTTGTCCTTCGGCAATTGTACCAACTCCCAAGTGTGATTACGATCCAAGGCTTGAAGTTCATCTTTCATGGCGTCAATCCAGACATCTTTATCCTTTGCTTCCAAGAAGCTAGTAGGTTCCTGTTGCTCATCAATAGTAGATAAAAAACTGAAGTGGTTATGAGAAATTTTGCCATACCCAATAAATTTCTGGATAGGATGCTGAACAGTGTAATAAGTGGAGAAATCCCGAAGACGTGTTGAAGGTTGAGTAACACGTGATGACCTTCGAAGTGAAACAGCTGTTGGCACCTCTTTTGTTGTATGTTCATTCATTATAGCCTCAGGAAGAACTTCTGGATTAGTAGCTGGGAGGTCATCACTATTAGTGGTGATATTAGAATCACGTGAGTGGTCATGAACCGCATCTGGGCATGATTTTGTGGAACCTGCAGGACTGATGACGTATGGCATCTTTGCGGGCGGTATTGGGATAGGGACAAAATCAAGAGAGAATTCTCTATAGTCATCAGTGTACTCCCCCTGAGTTTGGTTCCTATCAGAGAAGAACATGTGAGCTTCATCAAAAAACACATCACGAGAAATATATACCCGGTGGTTGCTCGGGTCATAACACCGGTAGCCTTTCTTAACAGATGAATACCCAACAAACACACATTTCCTGGCACGAGGATCAAGTTTACCACCGGTTTGAGAATGAACATAGCAGATGCATCCAAATATCCTTAAATGAGAAAGGTTAAATTTTCGTCCATGTAACACTGCCATAGGAGTCGTGTAGCCCAAAACTCGACTAGGGAGTCGGTTAATTAAGTAGCAAGCCGTGAGAACAGCATCGGCCCAATAGGTTTTTGGTAGGTGACTAGAGAACAACAAAGCCCGAGTTACTTCAAGAATATGGCGATTTTTTCTTTCAGCAACACCATTCTGTTGAGGAGTACCAACACAGGAGGTCTGATGAAGGATGCCCAAGTTATGTAAAAAACTTTGAAACTGCTGATTAGTATATTCAGTGCCATTGTCTGTACGGAGAACTTTCACAGCAGTATTAAATTGATTTTTTACCATGTTGCAAAATTCTTGAAAGACACGAAGAACTTCTGTCTTTGACTTAAGAATGTAAAGCCAAGTAGCTCGGGATTTATCATCAATAAATGTAACAAAATAATGAAAACCTTCCTTAGAAATAATAGGGGAACTCCAAACATCAGAGTGTACTAAACCAAACAATTCAGTAGATTTATTTGTGCTAAGAGAGAAGGGCAGTCTATGCTGTTTAGCAAAGTGACAGGGATCACAAGTGCTAGAATCATGACTAAAGGACAAGTCAAGAATACGTAGTACACGATCAGAGGGATGGCCCATGCGCCAATGCCATAAACGAGACGTATCTGCAACAGTCTTGCTTGTCATCGAAACCGCAGGGTGAGACTCCAACACGTATAGCCCATTCTTCGAAATACCTTCACCAATCATCCTCTTGGTAGTGCGATCCTGAAAGAGCACCTTTTGTGGAGTGAATTAGCATACACATTACCCGGAGCCTTAGCAAGATTTGCAGAGTTTGTAGTTGTAGAAGGAGATTCTCCCTGACCATGGATCTGAAGTAATTGTTGCACCTGAAGTGCAAGAGATTCCAACTGGGTT
>JAGVVM010013683.1:0-10857 GCA_019149425.1 Psidium friedrichsthalianum
AACTCATGGTGACTCACTGCCATGCTTCTCAATGTATGCGGCGGACACGTGATTGCAATCAGCAAAATCAGGCATAGAGCATGCATGAAACGGCATATGTGTACAAGTGAAACACATCAAGAACCATCACTCATTCACGTGCTCAACAAAGCTAGCCATACGAGATTCAAAGGCCCCACGCAACAATTTCGGAGCCAGGCAGGTTCGATAGAATATCACAATTAATTCTCGGGTCAGACCATACACCATTGGACCCTCCATCTTAGCGGATGCGATATCTCGGCCTAAGCCCATTCACTCAGGTTAGTCCCCCGGGGAGTCAGAATCCCACGACTAATGATTTAACGATAACCAATCCCTGGTGTAGTCGAATTAAGCAAGCTTGGCCTTAAGGCCCAATAGGAGATTCAAAGTAAATTGGGCCTAAGGGCCTGACCTTGGGCCCAAGGCCCACAAGGTGATTAAGTCCACTAAGGTAAAGTCGGCCCATTATAGAGTTCTCTTTTCCAGGTCCGTATCCAAGTCGGGGCCATTAAGGTTCAAGTTCTAATGTAGTGGGTTTGGCCCATTACCCAAATTGGGCTCGTTAAAATTAAGTAAAGCCCAATTAGAAGTTTAAGGCCAATAACCATCTTAGGCCCAATTATAGTTTCTAAGTCCATTATGCAATTCAGGCCCATCATTATTAGATTTTCGTGCAAAGGGCCCAAGCCCATTTCAAGGTTAGTTAATTAAGCCCAATTAGCCCATTTTAGGCCCATTTAGTCATCCTAGGCCCATGTATATTAATGGGCCTCATAAATTAATATTCAAATTTATAAGTTGGGTCCAATTAATACTCATTTTCGTCCAAACAAGGCCCATTAATCATCTTGGGTTCAATTAGATTTATTTTGCCCAATTAGTATAAAATTAGAACCCCAAGCCCATTAGAACCCTTAGGCCCATTCATCCTCACGCCCACATCACTATTTCCAGCCCATTACATAGTTCCAAGGCCCAAATAAATTTCCCACGCAGCCCACACGCACGGCCCATTGCACACACAATTTAACCAAAGCCCATTAGGCTTAATTCACATAATACTCACTAATTACCTTATAAGCAACTAAACCACACCACATCCACATATGCAACCGGCCTAAGTCAAGATTAGTGGATAAGCTTACCTAGAGGGGTCGGCGGAGGACGGGCTCGGCGAAGAAGGACGGCGAACGGCGGCCGGCGGTGAGGACGGCGGGCGAGACTAGCCGAGGAAGAGAGAGAGAAACGGTGAGATTTGGCCGGTTTCGTACGGGCCAAAGCCACGAAATGAAGACATGAAGGGCCAGGAAGCTTACCGTGAAGGGAGGCCGGGATGACGGCTGGTCGGCGTCGGAACGACGGAGTCGGGCGGCGGTTGGGCGGACGGCTACGAGCCGAGAGAGAGGGTGAGAGGTGAGGTCGGGGGCGGCCTCACGGCCTCTATGCCACGAAATGAAGGAGGGATGGACTAGAAGACTCACCGAAGGGGATGAAGCGACGACGGTGGCTGGCCGGTGGCACGCGGGCGAACGACGGGCCACGGTGGAGCTCCTCGGCGGCCGACGGACGAAGAAGAGAAGGAAGAGGAAGGGGGCGTGAGGGAGAGGGAGGAGGTGGCGGACGAACAAATGGAGGGGGAAGAGAGAGAGAGAAGATTATAATCCCAAAATTCAAATTAAAATGGTTAGTGGGTTAGGTAATGAGAATAGTGACATGAGTGAGACTTGATTTGTCATTTGATTGATTTGATTGATTGCATTGGGACTTGTGCCATGATGTGATTGATTGATTGATGTGACATCCGATTGATGTGACATCTGATTTGACTTGCCTCGATTTGCGTGCCAAATGCACCGATCGGGACCCGAGCGCGAACGGTCTTCAGACTGGGTTTGGTGTTGGTCTATCGAATCTACTCTCAAAAATCCTAATTAATCTCATTCTAAGGTCTGAGCATTTACCGGGGGCATTTCGGTAATTTTCCATTCACGCCTTGCTTCTCGACGTGCACCGGCTGTCTGACCTTCAGTCGACATTTCTGAAACCAATTTCATTTCTTCATTGTGTTTGTCTTGCTGATTCGATTGTCCAATGTCGGGTTTCATTTTGTGGTCAATTTCATTAAATACCGACCCTGTCTCAGTCTCAGACCAACGGGCGGCTGATTGGGAAAAGTTCCCGGATAGCCTTTCCCCTTCGGTTGGTCAGCTCAGGGTAGCTAATCCTGAGTGAGCGTCGACTAGAGTGTATTAATGAAGTGTTTCCATTCATTTAGAAATTCTGACAATTGGGTCGAATTTTCAGACTGTTACACCCTGGGCCGTCGCTACTCGTAGGCCAGGCGTACGCAGGGGTTCCTCACGATATGAGCAGGGATGTCGCGGGCTCGATTGGGGCTCGGGGCGTGACATCCCCGTTCGAGTGGTATCAGAGCAAGGTCAGCTCGATACGAGACCATTCGAGGATTTGGAGTGATAAGGCTGTTGATTTTGGGTAGTTAGATAGACAGACCCTAAACCTAAGGATTAGAAAGGATAGAATGCATGAATTGATTGGCGCATGTGCTTGCAGAGTTAGGTAACTAGTCTAGTACGATATAAACCATGATGTCTGGAACTAACCTGCAAATGCGTCTGGACTTGAGGTAAGGATCTAAAGCATAGCCCCATGAGTAGGGTGCTTGATTGCTGATTGCTGAGTGGTTAGATTGTTAGATACTGCTTGTGTTTGTATGCCTAGTCGGCTGTTGCGCGCTGCTTGACCATCATGCATTGCACGATTTTTGCATCAAAAGGGAAAAATGGTTTAAAATGAAGTTGGTTTAAAATAAAGATTTGAGGATTTGAAAAGCGCATGCATCATATTTTATTGGGTTGGGTAACCGTCAGCCTGGTATGGGACAGGTCTGACGGGACGTCTAAAAACTGCAATGAAGCGTGGTATGGGACACGTGGAGTGGGATTCTCTCTGGCTGTGGGTGACCTAGGACAACTGTTCGCACCAAGAAATGAGGAGGGCGGGGAGTGGTCGCCGGGCAGAGACCCGATCAAGGAGCGGCTCCCGACAGGCTTCTAATTGAGGTGGCGAACAGAGTGGCCTAGGTTGTGCATTGCCAGGGTGAGTCTAGGTGTCTTCCTAGTCCAATTGCATTTAAAAGCTGCAGCGAACTTTCCATGCATAATCATGTCAGTAGACGCGACAGTAGGCGAAAGCTTGATTGATAGTTATAGGATTCAAATTCCTGAAGGGAATTTTATTGGGTTAGGTGAGAGTAGACTGAAGGATGAGCAATAGGGGCAGAAGACCCAGTGCTGGAGCGTCGAGCTCAAGGGCTCCTGCACCTGAAGGAGACCCAAGGATAGAAGAAATGATGAGGGTGCTGACAGAAGTGAGTAACCTGATGGGCAGGCAAGCTGCTGAGAGAGCTGCCACTGTTGCCCAAGCAGCTGAGGCCGCCTTGGCCGCTGCAAATGGAGCCCATGGGGGCAATGGGCATGGAAATGGAGGACGTCAGACCCATCATATAGTAGAGCAGTTTCTGAAGCTACAACCCTCGAAGTTTGATGGCACTGGAGGACCTGAGGTAGCTGCCTCGTGGATCGAGCAGCTGGAGAAGGCATTCACAGTGCTTGGATGCACGGATGAGGAGAAGGTCTCACTGGCGACCTATCAGCTCCAGAGCACCGCAGATGACTGGTGGAAGGCCACCCGTGGACGAGTCTTTCCTGAAGGCATGAGGCCGAACTGGGCTGCTTTCTGCGCAGCGTTTAATGGAAATACTTCTCCGAGGCAGCCCAGGAGAGGAAGATGGAGGAGTTCATTAGACTTCGCCAAGGGTCCATGACAGTAGACCAGTATGAGGGCGAGTTTGCTAGACTATCCAAGTTTGCTCGAAGGCTGATAGAGGACCCGTGGGACAAGGCCAGAAGGTTCAGAGAAGGACTGAGGCCCGAGCTAAAAAGTATGATAATCGCCACTGGGCTGAGAGACTACAACGAGATTTATGAACGAGCCCTGGCTATAGAGCGAGATCTGTAGGAGAAGGCTGCCGCATCTGGATCGCGGATCATGCCAAATAGGAACTTCAGAGATTTCGGCAAGAGGCCGATGAAGGATAACCGCAGGTTCGTCCCACCTGCGAGGAGGACCTTGGGAAAGCCACCATTTGCTGGAAACCAAAACTGCCGTGACTGTGGCAGAAGGCATGGCAACAACCCCTGCCCAAAGAAGACTGGGGGATGCTTCAGATGTGGTCAGATGGGGCACCTTCAGAGGAACTGCCCGAGGAATGGTCCAAGACCCCAGTTCCAACCGCAGCAGCAACCACCAATGGCGAATGCTCCTCAAGGGATTCTGAACCGTCCGCCTGCTCAGGGACGAGTATATGCTGTGGCGCGCAAGGAGGCTGAGAATGCGCCAGGGGTGATCACAGGTACCATTTCTCTCTGTGGTCATACCGCCTATGCCTTGTTTGATCCTGGTGCATCCCATTCGTTCATATCTGCACGTTTTGCTGCGTTGGCTGGAATAGAAACTAGACCATTGGATGTTGTATTGCATGTGGCCACCCCGTTGAAAGATAAAGTAATCGTTATGTTAGGGTGTAAGGGGTGTGAGATAGCTCTGGGAAATAGAGTCGAGAAGATTGACTTAGCTGTCCTGCCCATGTATGATTTTGACTTGATTGTTGGCATGGACTGGTTGGTTAGACATGGAGCAGTTATTGACTGCAGTAGGAGTACTATAAGGCTGAACCCAGTAGATGGGCCTGAGTATGAGTTTAAAGGAAATCGAGGTGGAACCTCAATTCCTTGGATTACTGCACTAGAAGCAACCAAGCTGATGGATCAGGGTTGCCTAGGATTCTTGGCATCTGTAATAGATTCGTCGGCTCAAGAGGTGAAGTTGGAGGAGGTGCCTATAGTAAGGGAATACTCCGATGTGTTTCCTCAAGAATTGCCTGGCTTGCCACCAGAGCGTGAAGTAGAATTCTTGATTGAGTTGGCACCTGGAACTGAGCCAATCTCAAAAGCACCGTATAGGATGGCACTATCTGAATTGAAAGAGCTGAAGGTGCAGATGCAAGAGCTACTGGATAAAGGATTTATCCGCCCCAGTGCTTCGCCATGGGGAGCTCCGGTGCTGTTCGTTAAGAAAAAGGACGGATCACTAAGGCTGTATATAGACTATCGACAGCTGAACCAAGTGACGGTCAAGAATAAGTATCCCCTGCCAAGGATAGATGACCTGTTTGATCAGCTGGAAGGAGCGTGCGTGTTCTCCAAGATAGACCTGAGGACAGGTTATCACCAGCTAAGGATTAAGAAAGAGGATATCCCGAAGACTGCCTTTAGGACGAGATATGGGCATTACGAATTTACAGTCATGCCATTTGGGTTGACGAATGCCCCAGCTGCATTCATGGATATGATGAACAGAGTGTTCAAGGAATTCTTAGATCGATTCGTGATAGTCTTCATCGACGATATCCTGGTGTACTCGAAGAATTCTGAAGACCACGAGGAACACCTAAGGACTGTTCTGCAGACACTAAGGGAGCATTCCCTATACGCCAAGTTCAGCAAGTGCGAGTTTTGGCTCAATAAAGTGGCGTTCCTTGGGCATATAGTGTCTGGTGAGGGAATAGAAGTGGATCCAGCTAAGATCGAAGCTGTAGAGAAATGGCCAAGGCCAACAACCGTGACTGAAATAAGAAGCTTCCTTGGATTAGCTGGCTATTACCGACGCTTCGTGGAAAGGTTTTCCGTGATAGCCGCTCCGATGACAAGATTGTTGAAGAAGGAGTCGAAGTTTGAATGGACCGCAAAGTGCGAGGAAAGCTTTCAGGAGCTAAAGGATCGACTGACGTCTGCGCCAGTATTAACCATCCCATCCGGACCTGGAGGATTTGAGATTTACAGCGATGCGTCGCTAAGAGGACTAGGATGTGTCTTGATGCAACATGGACGAGTAGTGGCATATGCATCTCGACAGTTGAGGCCACATGAGCTGAATTACCCGACGCACGACTTGGAGTTGGCTGCGATAGTATTCGCATTGAAGATCTGGAGACATTATCTGGTGGGAGAAAAGTTTCAGATCTACACAGATCACCAGAGCCTCAAGTATTTGTTCTCCCAGAAGGAGTTGAACATGAGACAGCGTCGATGGATGGAGTTGCTGAAGGACTATGATTGCGATATTCTTTACCATCCAGGAAAGGCGAATAAGGTGGCGGATGCTCTGAGCCGAAAGTCGAGCGTTGCGCATATGATGGTTAAAGAATGGACGTTGCTGGAGGAGATCAGAGATTCAGAGTTCAAGGTCGAGATAGGAACCCTCTCAAGTTTGATGGCCACACTACAGATTGAACCCGAGATTCAATTGAGGATTAAAGAGCTGCAGTCTACGGATCCTGATATCCAGAAGATCGTGATGATGGATGCAGAAGAGAGGAAAGATGATTTCAAGGTGACTGAAGACGGGATAGTGAAGTTTAGAGGACGTCTGTGTGTGCCAAACGACGAAGAGTTGAAGGAGAGAATTCTATCAGGGGCACACAGGAGTAATTACAGTATCCACCCTGGAAGCACGAAGATGTACCAGAATCTACGTCAGCACTACTGGTGGAATGGAATGAAGGTGGATGTAGCCAAACATGTGGCCAAGTGCTTGACGTGCCAGCAGGTGAAGGCGCAACATTGCAAGCCTGGAGGACTGTTGCAACCTTTGGAAATCCCAGAGTGGAAATGGGAACATATCACCATGGATTTCGTGACAGGACTGCCGAGAAGTCAGAGAGGGAATGACTCAATCTGGGTGATAGTGGACAGATTGACCAAGTCTGCACATTTTATCGCAGTGCGAAAGGATTCCTCACTGGAGAAGCTAGCAGAACTGTACGTGAGGCAGATTGTAAGACTGCATGGAGTGCCAGTAAGCATTGTATCAGACAGAGATCCTCGTTTCACAGCCACATTCTGGAAGAGTCTGCAGGGTGCTCTTGGAACAGAGTTGAGGTTCAGTACAGCCTACCACCCTCAGACGGATGGACAGTCGGAAAGGACTATACAGACTCTAGAGGATATGCTGAGAGCATGTGTCATAGACTTCAAAGGAGGCTGGGAAGAGCAGTTGCACCTAGTGGAATTTGCCTACAACAACAGTTACCAGCAGAGCATCAGATGGCACCATTTGAAGCGTTGTATGGAAGGGCCTGCAGGACGCCAATTTTTGGGACGAAGTCGGTGAGAAAAGTATAACAGGCCCAGAATTGGTGCAACAGTCGTAGAGGCAGTCAAGGTGATCAGAGACAGACTGAGGACCGCCCAGAGTAGGCAGAAGAGCTATGCAGACAAGAGACGTAAGCCATTGGAATTTCAAGTTGGAATCACGTCTTTCTGAAGGTGTCGCCGATGCGAGGATTATCTCGGTTTGGCAAGAAAGGGAAGCTGAGTCCCAGATTCGTTGGGCCATTCGAGATTTGGAGAAGATCGGGACACTGGCTTATCGTCTAGCACTGCCGCCGAACTTGTCGCAGATTCACAACGTGTTTCATGTATCGATGCTGAGGAAATATGAGCCAGATCCTGGCCATATACTCGATCATGAAGTCATTGAAATGGATGACCGCGTCTCCTACGTGGAAAGGCCAGTGAGAATTGAAGACCGCAAGGAACAAGTGCTCAGGAACAAGACAATTCCGTTGGTCAAGGTTATCTGGGAGCACCATGGGACTGAAGGAGCCACTTGGGAAAGTGAGGACGAGATGAAGAAGAAATACCCGCACCTGTTTGAATAGCCCTATGTAATTTTGGCTTTGGGACTGGAACATGTAGATTGTAAATTTCGAGGACGAAATTTTTATAAGAAGGGAAGAATTGTGACAGTCTGAAAATTCGACCCAATTGTCAGAATTTCTAAATGAATGGAAACACTTCATTAATACACTCTAGTCGACGCTCACTCAGGATTAGCTACCCTGAGCTGACCAACCGAAGGGGAAAGGCTATCTGGGAATTTTTCCCAATCAGCCGCCCGTTGGCTTGAGACTGAGACAGGGTCGGTATTTAATGAAATTGACCACAAAATGAAATCCGACATGGACAATCGAATCAGTAAGGTGAACACAATGAAGAAATGAAGTCAGTTCCAGAAATGTCGACTGAAGGTCAGACAGCCGGTGCACGTCGAGAAGCAAGACGTGAATGGAAAATTACCGAAATGCCCCCGGTAAATGCTCAGACCTTAGAATGAGACCAATTAGGATTTTTGAGAGTAGATTCGATAGACCGACACCAAATCCTGTCCAAAAGTCGTTCGCGCTCGGGACCCGATCGGTGCATTTGGCACGCAAATCGAGGCAAGTCAAATCAGATGTCAAATCAATCAATGTCAATCAATCAATCAATCAATCATCATGGCACAAATTCCAAGGCACATCAATCAAGTCAACCTTTATTAAATCACATGTCAAATACCCCATCAACCACTCCACTACTCGCCATTTTGTCTTTTCCCCATTATAAACTATCTCTCTCTCTCTCCTCCCCCATCCCTCCATTTTCGGCCGGCCACTTCCCTCCCATCTCTCCCGACCGCTCCCTCTCCCTCTCGTCTCGTTCGCTCGCCGCCGTCCGCCGAGGAGCACGCCGGCTGCCGCCTCCGCCGTTCCGTCGACGCCACGGTAAGCTCTAACCCTCTTCCTCTCTTCCTTTCGTGGCCGGAGAGCCACCTTGGATGGCTGACCGGACCTCATCCCTCTCTCCTTCGTCGCGGTTCCAGCCCGTCGTCCGCCCGAAGCCGACCGTCCGCCCGTGAAACGGCCGCCAACCAGCCACCGTTCCGCCTCCACATCACCTTGGTAAGCCCCATAGTCCCTTGTTCCTTCCATTTCCGTGGCCATGAAGCTTCCTTGGACCGTGACCCGACCCCATTCTCTCTCTTTCCCTCTCGGTTTCGCTCAGCCGTGAAAGCCGTCCGTCCGCCGCCCCTTTCAGCCGTCTTCGTCGCCGTCGTACCGCCACCACCAGCCTCCACCGGTAAGCTTTACCCACTAATCTTGACCTAGGCTAGTTGTATGCATGTGTGATTGGTTGGTTAGTTGCTAATTAAGGTAATTAGTGAGTATTATGTGAAGTTAAGCCTAATGGGCATTGGATTAGTTGTGTGTGCAAATGGGCCGTGCGGGTGGACTGCGTGGGAAATCAAATTGGGCCTTGAAATCACACACATGGGCTGCAATTGGTAATTGGGCGTGTAAATCTAATGGCCGAAAGTTATAATGGGCCTTGGGGTTCTAATTAGATGCTAATCGGGCCTAAACTAAACTAAATGGATCCAATTTGTAATGGTGGGCCTAGTTGGACGAAAATTGGAATTTGATGGGCCAAATTTATGATCTTGAAACTTAATTTATGAGGCCCACTAGTACATATGGGCCTATAATGACTAAATGGGCCTAAAATGGTCTAATTGGGCTTAATCGACTAACTTGTGAAATTGGGCTTGGGCCCTACACGAATTTAATTATAATAATGGGCCCAAATTATACTTTTAAATCTTAGAATTAACTCATGGGCCCAAGGTTGGTTAATGGGCCTCAGGCACTAATTGGGCCCAACTTAATTAATTAGACCCAACTTAATTTAATAAGCCCAACTTAATTTAATGGGCCTAACCCACTACACTAACCTTGAATCCTATTAGGCCCAACTTGACTAATGGGCTTAAAACCTCATAATGGGCCGACTTACCTTAGTGGACTTATTTACCCTCGTGGGCCTTGGGCCTTGGACCGAGCTTAGGGCCCATTTAAACTTAAACCCACTAAAGTGGACCTTGACCAACTTTGCCTAATTCGACTATAACCAAGGGGTTATTAAAACACTGAATCATTAGTCCTGGGACATTGACTCCCAGGAGACTGATCTGAGTAAATGGGCTTAGGCCGAGTTATCGAGCCACTGAGACGAGGATCCTAAGTGATATGGGCTTGGCTAGAGAAATGGCATGAATTATACCTTTGAGCCTGTCTGGCTGGGAAACTGCATGTGGGGTGCTAGCTCTCTTATAGTTTGGATTGATGAGCATGAAATTCTTTGATGATCTCTTGATATGCTCTGTACTGTGTTTATGTGCCATTTCATGCATGCTCTATGTTTGATTGGCTGTGTGCAGTTGATTCATCGACCCATTGTCATGAGTTTCCAAATGGAATGGAAATACGTCATTATACAACTTAGTCGACGCTCACTCAGGATTAGCTACCCTGAGCTGACCAACGAAGGGGAAAGGCTATCTGGGAAATTTTTCCCAATCAGCCGCCCGTTGCATGAGACTAGACGGGGTCGGGTATTAGTGAAATTGACCACAAAACGAAATCTGGCAATGGACAAATGGGATCAGTAGGATAACACAATGAAGAAATGAAGTCAGTTCAGACAATGTTGACTGAAGGTCGGAAAGCCGGGCGTGCACGCGAGAAGCAAGACGTGAATAGAAAATTACCGAAATGCCCTCCCGGGAAATGCTCAACCTTAGAATGAGACTAATTAGGATTTTTGAGAGTAGATTCGATAGGACCGACACCAAACCCAGTCCAAAATTATGTTATTCGCGCTCGGGAACCGATCGGTGCATTTGGCCGCAAATCGAGGCAAGTCAAATCAGCGTCACATCAAATCAATCAAATGTCAAATCAATCCATCAACACATCAATCAAGGTTCAATTTCCAATGCAAATCCATCACTCACATCAAGGTCACTATTCCAACCTAACCCACTAACTCAATATGATTTTTATTAAAACTCTTATAATCTCTCCCCCACTCC
>JAGVVM010013684.1:0-12916 GCA_019149425.1 Psidium friedrichsthalianum
TTTTCAATTTTCCTTTATTGGCTCCAAATAATGCGAGGCCTTTTTTTTTTTTTTGCGTCATTCTTCTTTTTTTCCGCTCTTTCTTCTTTTCCTTCTTTCTTTCAGTTAACCGTAGCCACATTAAAATTTTTTGGCTGATTTTATTTTTCAACTTATCCGTTATACATATGATCGTACCTTGATTTTTTTTAAATTTCCAAATTAATTTCTCGTGTGTGCTTATGATATTATCGTACTCTCGTATGTTTTGCAATCAAATCCAAATATAATTAAATGATTTCATTTTCGATCTTACTTAGCTGTATTGATCGTCAGGATTCTAGTCAAAATAAGATTGGATAGGTAGAGACTATGAAATCCAGGATTTTCCATATCCTATCTATTTTTGGTGAATCACAACAATAAAATCCGATATGTTCTATCATATCATGTTCATTATTTTGTACTTCCATAATCGATGTAACTGGCACTTTAAAATGCACAAATAAAGACTATAACATCTCTAATAATTCCATTGTCACTCTAGTAAAGAGAGAAAGATATGATCATTTCACATTTGCAACTACGAAAAGTTTTGCTTCTCCCACTATTTGCACTAAATTTTCAATCCAAACACAAAAGTTACCTGAGGAAGATGAGTTTTGAATCTCTTTCTTCTTTCCATAAACTTTTAACGGTGCATCAAAACCTAAGAAATGAGATAGAAGTTTCGATTCTCATGCCATTTCCATAGACATTTTAACATGACTAAAAACTATAAAGGAGTATGGCAACTTCACATGAACCAAAACACCTAGGATAAGAAGATGGATGGTTCTAGTTTTTTTTTTTATTGTTATTATTTCATTGCCCTCCCTGTCTTTCAAGAATTAGAAAGATTATTTTCAAGTTTCAAATTTATTCACTTAAATCTAGGTTCTTCCACTTCTTTTTATTCTCTTTTTTCTTATTTTATCTTTTTTATTATTTTTATTCATTCTTCATTTCTTTCTATAAATTTTATAATAAATTATATTACCGTCGTACCTAAAATTGTAATGATAAAGATATTGCATGTGTGCGTATAACACAAATAATATATAATAAATAGAAAGAAGGAAAATTTACAAATACTTACGTAGGAATAAAATAAAATATATTTTTTATTTTCGTTTTTATATCAGATCAATTAATTCAGATTTAGATAGTATTTAATTTTTTATTTAAGAAGTTTGTTAATCCAGAAAAAATAGTTTTTATACAATGAACATCAGAAATCCTAGTTCCTTTTATCTTACCTCTCGCTATTGGATAATTGTTAATCCATACTATATCCCCTTAAATCCCCTCTTTATCTATCCTGGAACTAGATCAAACACTGGATAGGGAGAAATAGCGTAGAACTGATTCAAGAAAAAAATGTTCACATTGAATCAATTGCTGTATGACCACAAAACAAGTAGCCAATCATTTTCAAGGGTCTAACCAATGCTTTCACCATTTTAGGCGACTACGTTTTCATTTTTCTGTTTCATAGCCAACTCTCTCTGCCCCTTCCTTCAACATTTTCCTTCTCTTTTCTTCATTATCTACCCAAAAATAACGATAGGACTGTTTTTCCTAAGGAAATTTGGATTAGATAAGAACTTTTTGGGGGGTTGTATAGAAACAAAGACACGTCCTTTTGTTTCAATTGCAATGTGTGTTTACATAAAAAGAAAAGAACATATCCATAAGAAAGAACTATCAATATCCTATGGCAAGATTAACATATACGTAAATAGATGAGATATAATTTACAAGCTATTAATTATACAAAAGATTGCAGACCTTTTTTTATATTTATTTTTTGTAGTTCAAGATTTTGGCAGGAGAAGAGAGCAATTTTTTAGAGATCTAAGATTGTGGTAACCTTCGAAATTGGTGCTTTGGAATATTGGATGAATGTCATTTTTTTATCGTATACTCCATTATAAGGAAGAAATTGACCCAAAAGTAGAAAGCAAAAGGACCACGACCGAATTGCCATATTTGTGTACGTCACTCACTTTGGGTGTCAATTTTTTTTTTTATCTTTAAGCACCAAATTCAAGAAAAAATGATCACTTAAGTGCCACCGGCGAGAAATCCCGCCCAACTTATTACGTGTCCATTATTTTTATTTTTTAATATTTACGTGGTATTTTTTTGAAAAATCACAACCAACGTGGCATGCACATAGACCTTTTAAAAGTAAAAAATAAATTTAAAAAAAATCATAAGAAAATAACATTAAAAAATCAAAAATAAAGAAAATAAAGAGCGGTGAATAAGAAGTTTGCAGCGGCAGCGAGGACAACTGCTTCCTTTTTTTATTTTTGATTATTTTTAGTTTATTTTTATTGTGTAATACTACGTGGATTTTTTTATTTTTTTTAAAAAATTCTAACTAGGTCCTTTGGCGAGCCATTTATACTTTGTGAACTCACCGAGTTGAACTGAAATAATCGTTTTTCAAAAAAAAAATTGTCACGTAAGTGATAAAAAAATATGGGACATCAAAATGAGCGTCGTATATAAATTTGGCACTTCAAATGTTCTTTTGCCAAGGAGAGAAAATGAAGAAGAGAGTACACCGCCGTTGGATATCGGAAAATGTTAATCCCGGACAAATTGTGGAGATCTGGTGCAATTGACTATTGATTTTTCTTTCCTGAAGACGATAAATAATCCTTTTTATTAGACCCGCTTAAATAATCACCTACTTAGCTTGAATTATTGACACACGAAAAATTCAGTGCTAACTAAAATCCTTGTGTTATTCATCTAGCGTTAAGTTTGCACTGTTTACATTGGCGATGCCAACCTAACATATCAAATTTTTTAACTTGCAAACCACCTCTAACTGCCCAACTTTGGCTGAAAAAGTCTGAAATATGACTAAAACTATTGCACTTTGATCATTTCATCTTAATGTTTAGATTTTGATAATTTACCCCTAAAATCTTTTCACGTTTCACTAAAAAAGTCCATCAGCTAATTTTGCTAGAAATCCCGATAGTAACGCCGCTTCTGTCCTATCGTGCCAAGGCCAACGCTAATGTTTGAATTTTTTTTAGAAAATTTTTTTCTGATTTTTTTTATTTTTCTTCTTCTCTTCTTCTTCTTTTCCTCCAACTGACAGGGTCACGTAGCCAACTCTCGTCGATCGAGCTATGTATCACCGACACCCTCATAATAGGTGTGCGAATCGGTGTTGGACACCGACCCGCGATCACACATCCCGAAAAGCACAACAAGCGAAAGAGCAAACCGCATGTCAAGCATCTTAAACAGACCCTTTCACGGAAAAAAAAAAACTATTTTTAAATTCCATACGTCATCTTAGACAAATTACCAGAGAGTAAAGACTTGATCTTAGCCAAAGAGCCCAATACAAGAGACTTGTATAATCTCCAAGTAAGACTTCATCTAAAATAGATATTTTACTTGGTTATCCCTCACTAAGGGCAGCCAATGTGGGGACTCCTTTCTTCACTGTACCCCCAAGTCCTCATTTTGGCTTTTTTAAAAATTTCATGTCGTCTCTTTCCCTCCAATCAATGTAGGACTACATGAATGAAGTTATTTTGCTTTTAACTCTCTCCCTCATCACCAATGTGGAACTAATTCTAGGATATTTTTAAGTATTTATATATTTATGAATTTGAATCAAATTAATTTGCTTAAAATAATCATAAAAATAATAATTTATAATGTATATAAAAAAATATAAATTTATTATCTAATGTATCCCCAACGTGTCAAAATTTTCTTTTTTTTTTTGAAATAACGTGTTGGTATATCATGTCGTGTCGTGTATGTGTTGGTACTACTTAGGTCACGAGTGAGGGCCAGCGGCAGGTGTTGCCTAGACCTAAAAAGGGTTGTGGAGCCCTCACCCCTAGCTGGCCACTAGCGTCGGACTTGGTTGGAAAAGAAAAAAGGAAAAGAAAGAAGGGAAAAAAAAGAATAGAACAGAATAAAAATATTCAATTTTTTTATTTTCATAAAAATTTGTTCACACTAGCACCGACTGTCGTAAGTAGCACTACTTGTGTCCATATCATCGATTTCAGGCTAAATGGTCGGACGGACTCAATTGACAAAATACAAAAATATTTAGAATTCAATTGACAAAATTGAAAAGTTTATGACTGAATTGGTTAAAGTAATGGCTAAGACTTTTTGGAAAGATTTCTCCCAAATTTGTGGCCAAAAAATGTGTTTGAGATTTTCTTTATAAACCTCTCATCCCCCTCCACCCGACCTTCACAAATCAATTTCTAATTCTTTGATTTTGGGATGAAATTATTTTTTTTTTCTCTTCCTTTTTTATTTCCTATTTTCTTAATCTCTTTCCAATTTTAAGAATGTGTATATGTTTGATGAGATCAGACTATTTCTAATTTTCTACCCATACCAAATACGAGAACTTGCTTTCTTGAACATTTTCTTATTTGCATCTGTGACGTACAAAACAGATTATTGTTCACCAATCTTTAGCACATGTATACGTGTAAGTCTTTTTTGGCTAGTTATAAAGTAAAAATTTCCTTTTTTGTTCTTCAGCCTAAAATATATATGTGTGTGTATATATATATATATCTAATAGACTTTCTTGAGTATTGACTTTCATTAGTGAAATTTTTTTCTATAAAAATCAATTACGGTTCAAAACTTGTGCAAGAACATGTGTTCTTTATGGGTCCTAACGTGAATCCGAAAAGTTCTTTATATGAGATTACGTAACAATACTAATGTGTTATTAATAAGAAATTTCATGTCATCATATTTTATGTTTGAGGGGAAAAATAACATGAACGGAAAAACACATAAAAGTGCGAACAATATTAAATAACTGTGATTGTGATCTTAAATTAATTTGCGAAAGTTGTACATATCATGGAGAGAGATACCAAGCAAGACTAATTTTACGGGAAGACATCACATGGAATGTACCCAATAAATTTAAAGAGCATCACTCGCGAAAAGGGGTCCCACTCAACATACAATGCCGTTGGTGTTTTTATTCTCTTTCCTTTTTTTTAATCTTTCAATTTGTGTTTTTTTTTTCAATTTTCCTTTATGCGACTCTAAACAAAGATAAGGCACAATAGTTTTTAGCTTCATTTTGCTTCTTCCGCTCTTTCTTCTTTTATTTTTTCTTTCAATTTAATTGAATACTAATTTCGTTATGTGTATTTTATTTTTCAACCTATCGTCATATAGATGATTTTATTTTTATTGTTTACTTGCTAATTAAAATTTCTCATGTGGTTTTTACGATATTATCTTTTTTTGTAGTCTTCTACAAATATTTGCAATAAAATCCAAATAAAGTAAACGATTTCAGTTTTCTCAAAACTACTTAATAGAATGAAAAAAAAAATTATCATATTACATATATGCATTTTGCTTTTATTGTGAAACGTCAATGTATAAGTCATCGCTATATCATATTTGTGATGTATCAAGAAAAAAATGTTAAGACTCCATTTATTTAACAAAAAATAAATAATTTGAAAATTATTTTTCTAAAATTGATCGCTTGTATCGCTTGAAATAATTAGCCAATGAAAATACTTTCACTAGCGACAATAATTTGTGTCTAAATAATTTCGTGGAAGATTAAATTTTTTCATCCATTCACTTTTGTAAACAATATAAGCAATCATTTTCTAAAAAAATATTTTTCAAACCATTCATTTTATGCAAAATAAATGAAACTTAAGCTAGTGGCTTCAGTATTACAAAACAAGTAGCCAATCCATTTTCAATGGATGAAAATTTTAAATTTGGATATCTTAGGCAGACTTGGTTTCAATTTTCCATATTTTAGTCGATATTTTTTCCTCCCTCTTCAACATTATAGCCGAAATTTGACATATCTTTTTGTTTCAATTGTAAAATGTGTTACATAAAAAATTGACATGTCCAATAAGAAAAATTTTATTAAATAATCTAAGGAAATAAACATATCAAAATAAATTGATAAAAAAAAATTACTGGGTATTAATTATGAAAAGTTGCAAGATTTTTCAACCATTTGAAATATTTTGTTAATCATATGATTTAACTAATTATCACGGATTACCATATTCTTTATTTATCTAATTTCAAAAAGGAAATTTGTTCGGGGCACGCAGTAATAGAACTTCAATGAGGGAGGAGGGAGAGAGAGACGTCAAAGTTTAAATATCCAGCTAGTCAATGAAAAGCTATGCTACTAATTTACTGAATACAACTAGATGTTGAATTGCCAAAATCATGTCATGGGAAGCCAACCTTACACTCATAACATCAATTTTAAGACTTTAAACCGTTCTTTTTTCAATCTAAGTATTTATTTTTAATTTTCATATTAAACCGGAGTATTGTTTTCCCACAAAAAAAAAAAGCTTCTGAGTAAATCCTAACGCCCTCCGGCTACATTCTCTTGCCTCGGTAATTTTTTCTTCTTTATAATTCTTGGCTTTTTTTCAATTAAAATTTCTCGGCTTTTTTGTTTTATTTTAAGTTTATTTTTTGTCTTGTCTATTTTGATGTGGCTTCAAGTTGTTGCAACGTACAACGTGCCACGTTAGCCAAATTGACTGCTTGGTCGTCAAAAGATTTTGATTGCACCGGATCTAGAATGTTTAGGACTCCATTGTATTTTTTTTTTCAAAATTTTATCTGGATTACTAGTTAAAAGGAACCCTTATTTTGTAAGAGGACACAAAAAGGTTTCTATAAATTGAGACTTGAGGAATTCAAGACTTTTGGCACCTCGTCTAAATGAGTTTGAGCAAGCATATTGTCAAGAGAAGAGCAATCTCTCACATCATGAATTAAATCAAGAAAACCGTAGTTACTTGTAATCTAGATAACTAAATTGCAAATAAGACAATTGTCGTAATAAATAATTTGTAAAGATTTTTCATGTAGCATCCTGAAAAATTGTTTCCTTGATTACTGTTATATAACGGTGAAACATAGTTACTAGCGAAGTAAATTGTAATTGCGGTTGGTATTGAATTCCTAAATGAACGTCCTTCGAGACTAGCCGTCCGGGACCATCGCCGGGGGGGGGGGGGGGGGGGGGGGGGGGTTGGGGAGCCTATCAACGCAAAGGCGGTTCACCAGTTAATTAGTTCTATGCAATGAAGAAATAGACGAAATAAATGAAAAAGCTGACTTGTTGTGAAATCTATTCACAATGAGTAATAGCGGAGTTGACTAAATTCCATTTCTTGTATGGTAGTTATTTCGAACACATTATGGGAAGAAATTGGCTAATAATTACGAAGAGTTTTAGTCAACCGGATAGTGTATATTTTATCAAACAATTTGTAAGTCCTTTAGAAATGATAGTAACAATGGCGATGAAAATTTCGGTTAGATGGAAACCGAGGCCATGAATACAAGTTAGACAGCCGAAATAAGTGACCGGATGATCACAATGCAAGTCATCACAGCCAGTGCGTGGGGGAAGGAATAAAGGGGAAAAATTGCAAACGAAAATTAGAGATGACTAGACCAAGGAGGGAGCACCAAGCAGGGCAAGTGGGTGTGGTGACTATTCTCAATCTGAAATGAGAATGGAGATGTCGCATGGAAGGGAGAGGAGAGGACACTTGGCCAATAACCCCTCATTTTTCTTCCTCCAAAACACAGGCGTGGCACACGTAAGGGATTACCATCCCTTGTTCTCTCTTTGGGAAACCGCCTGAAGGGAGAGAGAGGAAGTGAAAAAAAAAAAAAAGAGTAAATAAAAGGACGCCTTCTTGCTCTTGGGAGAGATACAGCAGAAGACCGCTCGTGGATGCCATCGCCGTCGTGCACAACCCCGAATTTGCTAAAAACCATCGTGTCTTTCCTGTGAATAATGAACCAGGCAAGTGATTCATCCCCCTCTCACTCTCCTTCGTTCCATTACATCGTTCAGCCATGGAAAACCATCGACACCAGTGCAGTTGGTAGGTATAATTTCCTGCATTGTCGGATGTTTCGTGATGTGTTACGGACCTAGTTGATAGCTGGGACGATGAAGAGGAAAGAACATCGGGGTTTTATTTGTTGTTCACGTGGCGAGGCATACGGTAGGCAATTGCTTTAAGAAGAGAAGAGTGTCGGATCTAGTTTGGCTCAACGTGAGTAGCTCAGTGGGAGGCAAGGTTGCCGTTAGATTATGCTAAGTGAATCAAAATTGAAGCTGGTTCTGGACGACGAGGAGAATTGACAGTAGAGTTGCAAGGGCCGCGGATATAAAATGCATGTAATATGAAAAATTAGGAACTAGTCAAGGCTCCACATAAGACTAAGGGTAGCTCGACGAATTATACTCTTGAATATCGAGCATGGAGCATTTGCCAGTGCTGCTGTTTATGTTTAATTGCAAGCCGTTAACTTAGTGGAAGAAGTAGATCTTGGTCAGGTAAGGTGGAATGACCGTGGACTTCAGCATCGAGCGGAAAGAAAATATTATATTCATTCGTGTTAGTCAGGTAATGAGTTGTGGTAATAGTCCAAGAACCAACGTGAGAAATACGAAGTAAACTTGAAGTGTTGTGCACTTGGAATCCTCTTGTGAGTCCTACGAGCACGTCAAATATGAGTTTTGATGCATTCATCCATATGCACACCATAAGCACTATAATGAATTAACCATTACTTTAATTGAGTTTTTGTAGACCGGTCTACCTGTGAATTCAAATTAATGTGTTGAATCGAACAACCGAAAGAGTGGTTGAATTCACTTGCTAAGTTTACTTACACTTGTGGTATTTGTGGTTTTAGATTGATAGACATGGGGTCCATTTCGATACCTCTTGGTTCACGCTATGGCCTTCCCGTTACTCGTGACTGAGACGCATGACTTTGAGGTTCCAAATGACCACGAGATCTCTTTTACCTACGTGATCACTATGCTTACTATGGATGTTGGAGTCGGCATAGCTCTGAGGGTTTACCCTTTTGTGTCGATCTTTCTGGTGATCGACGGTCAGCGAGAAGGATTGATTCCCATTACTTCTTCGATAGAGGCGGTAGTGACGATGACGGAGCTGCTGGAGGTGGGGTGGTGGAGGCGGGAGCTTAGAAAGTGACCGGAGGGTTGGTGGTTAGTTTTTGAAACACCGCAAGGTTAGTATGGAGTCGCGGCATTTTTGGCGCTTGGGGATCAACCGATAGTAGTGGTCCATGTGTAATCGAGCTAGGTGGTTACCCAAGTTATGTATATATTTTCTGAAACTAATGTATGAACTAGCTAATATAACCCTATAAACTTATGGTTGTTGATAATCTAAAGTACTTGATATTGTGTGGAAACTTTAGCAATTTCGATTTCTTACCGTCCCTTAGTGACGCACCCAAGTCGCCACATCAGATTATCTTCAAATTTATTTTCATGCAATGAGAGCCTAAGTGCGTCACTAAGGAACGGTAAGAAATGAAATGCTAAAGTTTCCACACAACATCAAGTATTTAGATTATCAATAGCCATAAGTTTATAGGGTTACATTAGACAGTTCATACGTTAGTTTCAGAAAATTTATGCATAACCGGGTAACCACCTAACCTGATTACACATGGACCACTACTGTCGGTCTATCCCCAAGCACCAAAATGTTGCGACTCCATACTACCTCGCGGTCTTTCAAAAAACTAACCACCCACCCTCTGATCACGTCCTAAGCTCCTGCCTCAGTCGCCCCACCCTCGACGGCCTGTCATCGTCACTACCGCCTCCATCGAAGAAGTCATAGGGAATCAGTCCTTCTCGCTGACCGTTGATCACTAGAAAGATCGACACAACACGGTAAACCCTCGGAGCCATGCCGACTCCAACATCCACAGTAAACGTAGCGATCACGCAGGTAAAAGAGATCTCGTGGTCGTTCGGAACCTTAGAGTCATGCATCTCGATCTCAAGAGTAACGGGAAGGCCATAGTGCAAACCAAGAGGGACGGAATAGACCCCATGTATGTCAATCTAAAAACCACAAATGCCACAAGTGTAAGTATCTGAGAAAGTAAACCTTACCGCTCTAATGTCTATTCAGTCCATCAACCAGACAAGTCCACATGTGATGCAACAATAAATTTTTATGGACGATTTCCATCTATCATAAGTTCCATCACACACACCTGTGTGTGTGTATGAGAAGGCATGGCAGAGCATGCATAATGTAAGTGAATGGAGGTTGACCTTCCATAGGTTCCACCTACCACTGCGTTCACACAACTTTCAATACATATGTCGGCAATTTCCACCAATCCTTGTGGCAACTCCCCACCAAAAGTTCCTCACTCCAAGGTCTCGCGCTATTACCGCACGCTCCACCTGGCGCCACCAACTAGGGCATCCGTCTCCCTCTGGGTAATCAAACCTCTCATAGTGGCTCCTCCTCCTCTCCACCCGGTTGGCTCATGAACCTTCATGTAATGCAAGATAAACTAAATGTACCATGCCACATGCTTATGCCATTCCTCACGTGGATGCACTAATATGAGGGATTCGATTCTATGACTAACATAGATTACTCAGCGTAACTAACATTTCATTTCCATTCTTACCGAGTTAGCTCTACATGTTCAAAAGTTCCATAATGTGTTACTCAGGCCACGGTAGAATTTAGCTAGATCCACCACTAATTTGCCATGTATTTGGTCTCAACTCACTCAAATACCCTTGTTTCTTTCTCTCTTCTTTTCGTTCCCACCTATGATCCTCCCTTTACCCTGGATGCCGTAGTTCACCCTCAAGTTCAAGTACTCATGTGACTTTTCTCAGGTCAATCCAACGCACATAAGATAATTCTACATTACTGTAACAAAGAGGGTTGGAAGTAGGGATGAACTTGGCCACTATTAGCACCTCGCATATGTGATAACTATCCGTCCTACCTAGTGAGTTGGCCTACAATCTTAATAACCGATTTGTTGAAAACAGTTGACAAATACATAGCAGTAGTGGTCATTATATTCCTCGCATGCTTCGAGCATGTATTTTTTTTTTTTGTTTACCGAAACCACAACTATCTCTTAGGGGGATGGACTGTGTTTTGTTTAGGTTCTTACGAGGTGAAACGAAGAAGGCCAAATAGAAATGTTGGATCACTCATGCTCAATCTTATTCTTCATCACTCGGATTCCACCTATTCCAAGCTAACAATTATTCAAGGCATCAGGTGTAATTCAGTTGAGTCTCTCTCATCAATTTCTTGTTCAAGCTACCCATCCATCATAAGCTTTCACAACTGTATATAATGGAACAAAAAGAAAGCGAGAGGGTAGATTTAACTCGCTTGTGTTGTTGGGGCATCAAAAATCACAGCATGGTCATCGTTGGTGGAGCCGATTGTTGCTGGCAGCAAAAATAGCTCAAAACCGGGAGCTTTATGTGGGATGAGAAAAGTTGCTTCCCTCTCCCAGTGAAAGACCACACGTAACCCTCCCTTCCACTTTCCTCTTATCTCCTCCACTTGTGAAGGTTTGCTCACCAACAGACTCCACGAAGGAAGTGAGACATGATAACTTCTCTTCTTTCCATGCTAATGATTATTGTTCGATGAATCCTTGGGAAGTCCCATGCCAAATGGCAACTTTATCTTCTCATGCATAGTGCCCTTGACGTCCACGACACTTTCTCAATTTTGCCTCCAACTAGTGCTCTATTTAATTGAGGTTCGTCACCTTAATTTCGTCAATCTCCATTTGAGTGTATCTTGTGATTAAAGCAGCGTTCCATACCATGTTCAAAAGGTATGGTATCGGGGACCTAGTGTAACGTTAGCACACATTTCGATTTTGCATAATACCGCGTCCTAGCACATGAGTGGTCTGCCTCGCCTTATTGTGTCTTGTCCTAACCAGGAAATGAATTTCCTGATTAATCAGTTTGCTGCTTAAGTGCATCGTCATACGTTTCCTAGTCAGCTAGGCCGTCAAAAACCTCTTACGAATACTTTCATGGCGTGTCCCAAATAATTTTCGTAGAGAGGGGTGGATTCCAATCATTTTCGCTATAATCCACCACGAGTACATCTCACAACAAATCAGCTTTCTAATCCATTTCATCTGTTTTCCCATTATTTAGAACTAATTAAATGGTGAACCGCCTTTACTTCTATCAACTTCCCTTCATTATCTTAAGCAGCTATTCCTAGATGATGCTCATTTAGGGATTGGATACTAACCTCAGTTACCATTACCTCACTAATAGTTTTGTCTTATAATTACATAATAATAGATGGGGAACCATTTTCCAAGATGCTACAACTCCTCCCCTCTTAAGGAATTTCATCCTCGCAATTAAGTCATTACTCCTTTGCTAAATAAATCTGGGTACTGCTGCTTCATCAGTTCCTCGCTTTCCCGAGTAGCTTCCTCCGTATTATGGTGTTGCCATAACACCTTAACTAGTGGAATGACCTTATTTCTCAAAACTTGTTCCCTTTGTCCAATATTTCCACCAATTTCTCCTCGTACTGCATATGTTCATCCAAATCCACCGTATCATGGTCTATCACATGAGTAGGGTCTGGTTTGTATTTCCTCAACATTGACACATGAAAGACATTATGGATGTGTGACAGCTTGGGTGGTAAGGCTAACCTATAAGCCGTATCCCCAATCATTTCTAATATTTTGAATGGTCCTATGAATCGAGGTTTCAGCTTACCTCTCTTTCCAACCTCAATACTCCTTCTATTGGTGACACTTTTAAAAAGACATAATCTCCAACTTCAAATTCCAGCAGTCGTCAACGTCTCTCGGCGTAGCTCTTTGTCATTTTTGCGCAGTTTGTAAACAATCACATATTATTCGCACCGTTTATGTAGTCAATTGTACCAATTATGGTCCGTAAAACTTTCTTCGCCTACTTCATCCTAACAGATTGGAGTCTGACACATTCATCCGTATAACACTTCAA
>JAGVVM010013686.1:0-10877 GCA_019149425.1 Psidium friedrichsthalianum
GAAAACTTGAGGTATCCAACCCCAAATGGAAAGGAATGTACTTGTTGGCTATTTTGTTGGGAGGAAACTTCTTCCCTGTAAATTGAATGAATCCCTTCGATAAGCTTCTGTGGAGGACTCATTTTAGCTAAAGTTATAGGCTAATGAATGATAGCTTTTACTTCTTTCACTTTCCAGACAATGAATTTCGTCAAAAATTCTAGACAATGAACCCTTACTGTGTTTAGGGTTTCCAATTATTCTTCAATAGTAGTACCCCATTCTTAAACTTAAAAAGGGCAACATTAGTCCCTCCCTATCTGGATTCACTTGAGAAACAAACCGTATTCTCTTGGTCTATCCTGGGATCATTCTGTTGCTAGTGCAATTGAAAAGCCTCTTTATGTTGACACAGGAATTGAAAATATGAAAATGACATCTTATATCCGAGTCTATATGGAGCTTAGTGCCAAACAACCCCTATGTGAATCCATCAAAGTACTACTAGTTGGTGTACCTCGGTTAATTGAAGTTGAGTATGAATGGAAGCCTATCTCATGCCTTACCTGTGACATCTTTGGCCACAAATGCATCCTTGTTAACACGATCGATAGTGCTGCCCAGATGAATCCAACACTTGCTACTGTTGTTCCTATATCCTCTCACCTAATGATGGTTGGAAGAGTGTTAGGAGAAGGCATAGTGGTTCCTCATCTTGGTCTAATGCTTGTGAGCTAGTTGGTGGTAGTGGGACACCTACTTTACTCTTCAATCTATGGTCTGCTGATCTGAATCCTCTGGTTCATGCTCCTGCTCCTTCTCGTGCTGTATCTGTTTCTTTTTCAGATTCAGAAGGTAATATTGGTGAGGTAGGCAGTAACATTGGGAGCGATGAGGATGAGGATCCTCCACCTGCCCCTCTTATTACTCGTAATAAGGTTACAGAGTCACAAGGAGGCAGGAATGATCTCGGTAAGGTGTTGTTTCTCAGGATTTGGCAGCCTCGCACCTCATTGAACACGATTCTAATTGCAACCTCAATTTTACCATAAAAACCAAATCGACTTCCATAAAGAAGAAACGGGGTAGCAACAAAAATGATAATACCCCCTATCTCTATATATACGTATATCGGTGTTTAGAGCATCAGGGATCTTGTTGACCCTCTGAAATAAGCTGAGATCAGGAACTTTGTTAGATCCAACAACCTCTGTTATGCTGGTGTCCTTGAAAGCAAAGTGCCTCACCCTCGTTTTGCAACTATCTCTTCGAGTCTGCTACTTGGTTCGTTGTGGATTGCAAATTATGACTCCTCCCATTGGAGGAGGATTTGGCTTGGGTGGAACCCCCTTACTGCACACTTTGTTGTTGCTTCCTTGTCTGCTCAAGTTATACATGGGAGCCTGTACCTCTTGGATTCCAATAAAACTTGCTGTTTATCGATGGTTTACCAAGTATACGTTCATCTCTAGACGAATTTTTTGGGCAAGTCTTGTACAAACCAGTGTTCTCTTAGTGGATTCTCCATGGATTATATCTGGGGACTTCAATGCTATTAAAGGCCCTTCGGATAGGCTTGGTAGTTCTGCTACTTGGTTCTGTCCTTTGACAACTTTATGCAATGTCTTATACAAGCCAACTTGGAGGACCTCCATTATAATGGTCATAGATTCACTTGGTCAACTTCCTTTGACGCCTTTCAAAAACAAAGGAAGATCGATCAAGTCCTTATTAACGTGCAATGGAGCATTTACTCCTCCTTTTCGGAAGCTTCTTTTTTGGCTCCTGTGGTCTCTAATCACTCACCAATATTAGTCAAGATTATAGTCCCTCCCAACTTGAAGACGCCCTTCGAGTTTTCAACTTTTGGACCTCTCACCCTCTCTTTTAACCTTAGTGCCCAAGTCTGGGACAGTAAATAGTTTGGTAATCCTGTGTTCATCCTCTACAAGAGACTCAAGCTTCTCGAAGGCTAGTTGAAATTGCTAAACAAGGAATCTTCTCAAATATCTCGGGGCGTACTTCTACTGCCAGAAGTGTCCTGACCTCTATCTAAGATGCCTTTGTTCTGGACCCCTACAACTAGATGTTAGCTAGCCAAGAGAGGGTTCAGCTTCATTGCTTTTCTAACCTCCACCTCCAAGAGGAGTCCTTCAAATAGAAATCTCACATCTAGTGGCTCAAAGAAGATGACTCTAATACCAAATATTTTCACCACTTTGTCAACAAGAGGTATCTTTGAAATAGGATCCTGTCTATTATGAGTAGAGTTCGTAACCTCCTCACTAATCCTATGGTAGTTCAACATCACATTGTCTCTTTCTTCAAAGTTTCTTCGAAGGTTTGCTTGCTCTTTTTGCTCTCCCTTTTAGTTGACTCTTGGAGACCTTTGTATTGTGATTGACCGCACCCTTAACCTTGACAAGTTAATTTTCTCTCTCAGCCAGTATCCATTTTTGAGATTCGAAACACCTTATTCTCTCTTCTGGCTGGGAAAGCCTAGTCCAAATGGCTTCTCTATTGAATTTTTTAAAACTACCTGAGATATTATGGGCCATCTAAATTTTAGCTATTAAGGACTTCTTTGATTCGAGTTTATTGCTTCAGGAGATCAACACCACCATACTCTCAGTGGCGCCTAAGGTTCTTAATGCAACTACTATAAATGATTTCAAACTAATTGCCTATTATAATACTATTGACAAGTGCTTCACAAAGATAATAGAAAATAGAATTGCCTGTGTGTTGCCCCATCTTACCAGCCCCCAGAATGCGTTGTTAAGGGTAAACGAATTAGTGATAATATTTTGCTTGCTCATGAGCTATTTGTTGAGTTTCATCACGAACTTTACTCGTTTAAGTGTGCTATCAAAGTAGACTTCCGAAAGGCTTACGACATGGTGGACTGAGATTTCCTGGAGTTAGCACTTCAAGCTTTTGGTTTTCCTTCATCCGTCACCAAATTATAATGACTTGTGTCAGTACTCTAAAGTTCTTGGTATCCATCAATGGGGGACTGCACAAACTCTTTTGCTAGTTGCAGAGGCATCCACCAAGGTGATCCTATCTCTTCTTACTTACATACCCTTGTTTTGGAGACCTCACAGGAATCCTCAATATGAAGACCCGTATGGTGGGATTCAGTTCTTTCTAGAGATACAAGGCTACCCATCTGCCCCACTTGTTCTTTACGGATGACGTTTCCTATCGCTAAGGCTAATCTGCCCTCCATCCACTCTTTTAAGAGGGACTGGACTCCTTTTTCGTTGATTTGGTCTTTACCCCAATACAACCAAAAGTGAGATTTATCTCTCAAGGGGCTTCCGAAGTATTTCTTGACCAGCTCATATCCACTCTTGGCTTCCAACAAGGTGCTCTATCCTTTTGCTACCTTGGAGTTTCAGTCATTGCAGTTAGACTTGGCAAGGCGGAGTGTGGTTATCTGGTGAATTCTATGGCTACGAGAGCCCAATCCTGGTCTCAAAGATTCCTATTGTTTGCTGGTTGCCTCCGACAATCCAGGTGTTTTGGGCTAGTTTCTTTCCTCTCCCAAAAGCTATATTGTCTCGTATTGAACAAATACTTTGTCAATTTCACTAGAAGGGTCCCAATCTAGGTGTTGGTGGGGCTAAAGTCGCTTGGGATGATGTTTGTCTCCCAAAGCAGGAAGGCAGTCTTGGCATGCATAGGCTTTTTTACTACAACAAGGCTGCCATACTTAAACATATCTGGGTTCTTTTTACCAATAGGGAATTTCTTTGGTGCAAATGGATTCATTCGAACTTCTGAAGAATAAGAACTTCTGGTTAGTCCCTAAACTGACTTCTTACTCTTGGGCTTGGAAGAAATTGCTCGATCTCTGCTCAAATTTTCAACATTTGGTTTCGGTGGAGGGTTGGTAATGGTTTGGCTATCTCCTTTTGGTTTGATTCCTGGCATCAGAGAGGTCCCCTCTACAATTCCTTCTCCAATAGGGACATTTATAGCTCGGGCACCTCTAGCAAGGTCTCCTTATTTGAGGTCTTTTCCTTGTGGTCAAAGGCATTCCCTCTTTTAGGCTTGAATCTCCAGATTGCTTTGATAGGAATACTAATCCCTTTGGTATTTTCTCCATTGCCTTGCTTGGAATCACATCCGTTGCAATGGGTAGGTTGCTGGAGCACTCCTTTATCTGGGACTGAGTTTTCGCTCCTAAGTACTCCTTCCATCTGTGGTTGATCTCACTTAATAGGTTGCCTGTCACGCCCCGAACCCTACGGGCTCGCGACATCCCGCGTCGATCCACGTCCACCTGGCCCACGATCTACGACGACCCAGGAATTCGTCGCGGCCAAACGATGCTCGAAACAAACGAACCTGCGGAAGCAAAACTCCAACCCATACATGCACACACAATAATGGGGTGGAAAAGAAAGAGACACGGTCAATAAATACAACCAGTACATACATTTATAATCAAGCGTTAGGGGTACAAGGCCATCAAAATGAAAGGTGACACTCGCTAATATCTCACACTCCAAAAGACACCTCAACTAATGAACCTACTCCTGGTTGGTATTGCTCCAATCTTACTACCAAGGCAGCTCCTCGGGTCGCCCTCGAACTCAGGAGAGAAAGGCTCAGTGTCCATGGGGTCTCCCTCCTTGTGGCCATCAATCTCCATACGCCTTGGTAATGGTAGCTGCTCGCTCTGCTCGGGGTCAATGATCTCTCCTCCAAAGGTAATGGGGCGAAGGAGGAAGAGGTCACCCATCTCCTCGATCGGGACATCAAAGGCTCGTACAGGTCCCGTGAACACCTGGTTTCCTCCTAACCATATATGCCTCATATCTATGAGGTATCAGGAATGGACTGCCGTAGTCTACCCATACAGTGGTTAGGTGTCTAGCCCATATAGTGCCATCGGCCTCAGCAAAATGTCTCACGTCTGTCTCCACCTCCACGGGGAGTCCAAAAAGCATCGGTGGGATGCTCATAGCTATGGTCGGGGGTCTGAAAAGATTGGCAACCAACGCCAGTGAGTCAAAGACTCAACAAGCTCACTACTAATCCCTATATAGGATTAGGCATGCTCATCGGTTCGGCCGCTAACAGGTGACTCTAGGGTTAGTCGGCACTTTCTAATTTAGCTCTCTCGACAATAACATGAATAGGGTACACTACCCACAGCTCAATCACCTTAATAGTCATGCATAGCCGGAAAGTAAATTCACATGCCAACATATATAAACAAAACATGCCATGTTTCCAAACTCGGTGCTCGATGCTCGATGCTCAATGCAGGATGCTCGATGCTCGTATCAGAATACCATTTGACCTGCACTAGGTCTGGCCAGCATATTGTACGTCTCAGGCCTATGCCCCAGCCCAGCACATTAGACCGGCAAGCTTATCACTCCAGCTATCCCATGCCGCGCACAGTCTGAGTGCACCATGCCCGCCCAGCACATGGATCGAGATGCTTATCTCTCTAACCAATGTGCTAGGTCGGGCATGGTGCACTCAGACGTGCGCGCATGGGATAGCTGGAGTGATAAGCTTGCCGGTCTAATGTGCTGGGCTGGGCATAGGCCTGAGACGTACAATATGCTGGCCAGACCTAGTGCAGGTCAAATGGTATTCTGATACCGAGCATCGAGCATCCTGCATTGAGCATCGAGCATCGAGCACCGAGTTTGGAAACATGGCATGTTTTTGTTTATATATGTTGGCATGTGAATTTACTTTCCGGCTATGCATGACTATTAAGGTTGATTGAGCTGTGGGTAGTGTACCCTATTCATGTTATTGTCGAGAGAGCTAAATTAGAAAGTGCCGACTAACCTAGAGTCACCTGTTAGGGCCGAACCGATGAGCATGCCTAATCCTATATAGGGATTAGTAGTGAGCTTGTTGGTCTTTGACTCACTGGCGTTGGTTGCCAATCTTTTCAGACCCCCGACCATAGCTATGAGCATCCACCGATGCTTTTTGGACTCCCCGTGGAGTGGAGACAGACGTGAGACATTTTGCTGAGGCGATGGCACTATATGGGCTAGACACCTAACCACTGTATGGGTAGACTACGGCAGTCCATTCCTGATACCTCATAGATATGAGGCATATATGGTTAGGAGAAACCAGGTGTTCACGGGACCTGTACGAGCCTTTGATGTCCCGATCGAGGAGATGGGTGACCTCTTCCTCCTTCGCCCCATTACCTTTGGAGGAGAGATCATTGACCCCGAGCAGAGCGAGCAGCTACCATTACCAAGGCGTATGGAGATTGATGGCCACAAGGAGGGAGACCCCATGGACACTGAGCCTTTCTCTCCTGAGTTCGAGGGCGACCCGAGGAGCTGCCTTGGTAGTAAGATTGGAGCAATACCAACCAGGAGTAGGTTCATTAGTTGAGGTGTCTTTTGGAGTGTGAGATATTAGCGAGTGTCACCTTTCATTTTGATGGCCTTGTACCCCTAACGCTTGATTATAAATGTATGTACTGGGTGTATTTATTGACCGTGTCTCTTCTCTTTTCCACCCCATTATTGTGTGTGCATGTATGGGTTGGAGTTTTGCTTCCGCAGGTTCGTTTGTTCGAGCATCGTTTGGCCGCGACGAATTCCTGGGTCGTCGTAGATCGTGGGCCAGTGGACGTGGATCGACGCGGGATGTCGCGAGCCCGTAGGGTTCGGGGCGTGACAGGCAACCTATTAAGTGAGATCAACCACAGATGGAAGGAGTACTTGGAGCGAAAACTCAGTCCCAGATAAAGGAGTGCTCCAGCAACCTACCCATTGCAACGGATGTGATTCCAAGCAAGGCAATGGAGAAAATACCAAAGGGATTAGTATTCCTATCAAGCAATCTGGAGATTCAAGCCTAAAAGAGGGAAATGCCTTGACCACAAGGAAAGACCTCAAATAAGGAGACCTTGCTAGAGGTGCCCGAGCTATAAATGTCCCTATTGGAGAAGGAATTGTAGAGGGGACCTCTCTGATGCCAGGAATCAAACCAAAAGGAGATAGCCAAACCATTACCAACCTCTCACCGAAACAAATGTTGAAAATTTGAGCAGAGATCGAGCAATTTCTTCCAAGCCCAAGAGTAAGAAGTCAGTTTAGGGACTAACCAGAAGTTCTTATTCTTCAGAAGTTCGAATGAATCCATTTGCACCAAAGAATTCCCTATTGGGTAAAAAGAACCCAGATATGTTTAAGTATGGCAGCCTTGTTGTAGTAAAAAAGCCTATGCATGCCAAGACTGCCTTCCTGCTTTGGAGACAAACATCATCCCAAGCGACTTTAGCCCCACCAACACCTAGATTGGGACCCTTCTAGTGAAATTGACAAAGTATTTGTTCAATACGAGACAATATAGCTTTTGGGAGAGGAAAGAAACTAGCCCAAAACACCTGGATTGTCGGAGGCAACCAGCAAACAATAGGAATCTTTGAGACCAGGATTGGGCTCTCGTAGCCATAGAATTCACCAGATAACCACACTCCGCCTTGCCAAGTCTAACTGCAATGACTGAAACTCCAAGGTAGCAAAAGGATAGAGCACCTTGTTGGAAGCCAAGAGTGGATATGAGCTGGTCAAGAAATACTTCGGAAGCCCCTTGAGAGATAAATCTCACTTTTGGTTGTATTGGGGTAAAGACCAAATCAACGAAAAAGGAGTCCAGTCCCATCTTAAAAGAGTGGATGGAGGGCAGATTAGCCTTAGCGAATAGGAAACGTCATCCGTAAAGAACAAGTGGGGCAGATGGGTAGCCTTGTATCTCTAGAAAGAACTGAATCCCACCATACGGTCTTCATATTGAGGATTCCTGTGAGGTCTCCAAAACAAGGGTATGTAAGTAAGAAGAGATAGGATCACCTTGGTGGATGCCTCTGCAACTAGCAAAAGAGTTTGTGCAGTCCCCCATTGATGGATACCAAGAACTTTAGAGTACTGACACAAGTCATTATAAGTTTGGTGACGGATGAAGGAAAACCAAAAGCTTGAAGTGCTAACTCCAGGAAATCTCAGTCCACCATGTCGTAAGCCTTTCGGAAGTCTACTTTGATAGCACACTTAAACGAGTAAAGTTCGTGATGAAACTCAACAAATAGCTCATGAGCAAGCAAAATATTATCACTAATTCGTTTACCCTTAACAACGCATTCTGGGGGCTGGTAAGATGGGGCAACACACAGGCAATTCTATTTTCTATTATCTTTGTGAAGCACTTGTAATAGTATTATAATAGGCAATTAGTTTGAAATCATTTATAGTAGTTGCATTAAGAACCTTAGCGCCACTGAGAGTATGGTGGTGTTGATCTCCTGAAGCAATAAACTCGAATCAAAGAAGTCCTTATAGCTAATAATTTAGATGGGCCCATAATATCTCAGGTAGTTTTTAAAAATTCAATAGAGAAGCCATTTGGACTAGGGGCTTTCCCAGCCAGAAGAGAGAATAAGGTGTTTCGAATCTCAAAAATGGATACTGGCTGAGAGAGAAAATTAACTTGGTCAAGGTTAAGGGTGCGGTCAATCACAATACAAAGGTCTCCAAGAGTCAACTAAAAGGGAGAGCAAAAAGAGCAAGCAAACCTTCGAAGAAACTTTGAAGAAAGAGACAATGTGATGTTGAACTACCATAGGATTAGTGAGGAGGTTACGAACTCTACTCATAATAGACAGGATCCTATTTCAAAGATACCTCTTGTTGACAAAGTGGTGAAAATATTTGGTATTAGAGTCATCTTCTTTGAGCCACTAGATGTGAGATTTCTATTTGAAGGACTCCTCTTGGAGGTGGAGGTTAGAAAAGCAATGAAGCTGAACCCTCTCTTGGCTAGCTAACATCTAGTTGTAGGGGTCCAGAACAAAGGCATCTTAGATAGAGGTCAGGACACTTCTGGCAGTAGAAGTACGCCCCGAGATATTTGAGAAAGATTCCTTGTTTAGCAATTTCAACTAGCCTTCGAGAAGCTTGAGTCTCTTGTAGAGGATGAACACAGGATTACCAAACTATTTACTGTCCCAGACTTGGGCAACTAAGGTTAAAAAGAGAGGGTGAGAGGTCCAAAGTTGAAAACTCGAAGGGCGTCTTCAAGTTGGGAGGGACTATAATCTTGACTAATATTGGTGAGTGATTAGAGACCACAGGAGCCAAAAAAGAAGCTTCCGAAAAGGAGGAGTAAATGCTCCATTGCACGTTAATAAGGACTTGATCGATCTTCCTTTGTTTTTGAAAGGCGTCAAAGGAAGTTGACCAAGTGAATCTATGACCATTATAATGGAGGTCCTCCAAGTTGGCTTGTATAAGACATTGCATAAAGTTGTCAAAGGACAGAACCCAAGTAGCAGAACTACCAAGCCTATCCGAAGGGCCTTTAATAGCATTGAAGTCCCCAGATATAATCCATGGAGAATCCACTAAGAGAACACTGGTTTGTACAAGACTTGCCCAAAAAATTCGTCTAGAGATGAACGTATACTTGGTAAACCATCGATAAACAGCAAGTTTTATTGGAATCCAAGAGGTACAGGCTCCCATGTATAACTTGAGCAGACAAGGAAGCAACAACAAAGTGTGCAGTAAGGGGTTTCCACCCAAGCCAAATCCTCCTCCAATGGGAGGAGTCATAATTTGCAATCCACAACGAACCAAGTAGCAGACTCGAAGAGATAGTTGCAAAACGAGGGTGAGGCACTTTGCTTTCAAGGACACCAGCATAACAGAGGTTGTTGGATCTAACAAAGTTCCTGATCTCAGCTTATTTCAGAGGGTCAACAAGATCCCTGATGCTCTAAACACCGATATACGTATATATAGAGATAGGGGGTATTATCATTTTTTGTTGCTACCCCGTTTCTTCTTTATGGAAGTCGATTTGGTTTTTATGGTAAAATTGAGGTTGCAATTAGAATCGTGTTTCAATGAGGTGCGAGGCTGCCAAATCCTGAGAAACAACACCTTACCGAGATCATTCCTGCCTCCTTGTGACTCTGTAACCTTATTACGAGTAATAAGAGGGGCAGGTGGAGGATCCTCATCCTCATCGCTCCCAATGTTACTGCCTACCTCACCAATATTACCTTCTGAATCTGAAAAAGAAACAGATACAGCACGAGAAGGAGCAGGAGCATGAACCAGAGGATTCAGATCAGCAGACCATAGATTGAAGAGTAAAGTAGGTGTCCCACTACCACCAACTAGCTCACAAGCATTAGACCAAGATGAGGAACCACTATGCCTTCTCCTAACACTCTTCCAACCATCATTAGGTGAGAGATATAGGAACAACAGTAGCAAGTGTTGGATTCATCTGGGCAGCACTATCGATCGTGTTAACAAGGATGCATTTGTGGCCAAAGATGTCACAGGTAAGGCATGAGATAGGCTTCCATTCATACTCAACTTCAATTAACCGAGGTACACCAACTAGTAGTACTTTGATGGATTCACATAGGGGTTGTTTGGCACTAAGCTCCATATAGACTCGGATATAAGATGTCATTTTCATATTTTCAATTCCTGTGTCAACATAAAGAGGCTTTTCAATTGCACTAGCAACAGAATTGATCCCAGGATAGACCAAAGAGAATACGGTTTGTTTCTCAAAGTGAATCCAGATAGGGAGGGACTAATGTTGCTCCTTTTTAAGTTTAAGAATGGGGTACTACTATTGAAGAATAATTGGAACCCTAAACACAGTAATGGTTCATTGTCTAGAATTTTTTGACGAAATTCATTGTCTGGAAAGTGAAAGAAGTAAAAGCTATCATCATTAGCCTATAACTTTAGCTAAATGAGTCCTCCACAGAAGCTTATCGAAGGATTCATTCAATTTACAGGGAAGTTTCCTCCCACAAAATAGCCAACATACATTCCTTCCATTTGGGGTGGGATACCTCAAGTATTTTC
>JAGVVM010013687.1:0-11897 GCA_019149425.1 Psidium friedrichsthalianum
GGGAGGTGGAGGGACCTTCTAAGATTCCTGAGGACATCTGAAGGACAACCTGGAAGAAAGGATTGATGAAGAGGAATTTGCAGCAAGAGGAACCATTAATGCTGAAGAACAAGTTCAGATGTGGTTGAACGAGGAGGAACATCGGTCGGAAGTTACATTTGTAACTCTTGCACAACCTCAGGGGGAGGTTCTGGAAACAATTGAAGCAGTGCCTGAGAAAGATGAAGAAGCACTCTTTGAAAGGGACAGATGGAAGCTGCAAGAAATTTAAGTCTTCTCGATGCACGACAAGAAGAGGGCATACCAATTCCTATTCAGGAAGAGGTTCCTGTCAGGAGTATATTCTCAAGGCTCTTCAAAGACTTAGAGCCAAGATAGAATAAGGCCAAGTCATAATCTCTGTCCAAGAACAGGTTACTGCACCTTCAGCTAAAGAACAGCTTCAGAACCAATAGCTGAAGAACAGCCTTCAGAACCAATAGCTGAAGAACAGCCTACAGAACCAACAGCTAAAGAACAGCCACAGCCATCTGAAGCTCAACCAGAACATGCAGACAATGCTTCAGAAACCTGCCATTATGCATCCAGAAACTGACAATCTTCTACTTCAAATTCAGCAAGATGTTCAGAATCTGCGAACAGAAGTTAGGGATGAAGCTCGATTCAAACAGGAGAACAGAGAACAGATGCAGGCATTCGAGGCAAAGGCGAGGCTAAAATAGCTGCGTTGGAAGACTTGGTCAAGAAGACTTGCAGTTTGATGTGTGCCAAAATAAACGATCTGGACAGTTTTTACCATTGTCAGATCCAAGAGAAGCAGACCTCAAGATAAAGCCAAAGAGGATGATGACGAGCCAACTTTCTTTCTAATTTTTAAACCATGTTTTTTTGATAATATATTTTTTGGCATCTCAACATCGTTTTATTCTGCATTTATTATTTATCTATATGTTTTTTGTTGATGACAAAAGGGGGAGAAGACAGTTGTTTTTGCAGGTGGCTAAACATATAACAATGTGCAACCTCAGCATGATATGGTGATATCTTTTTCAGAAGCATAATATCGCTCAAGATATTCGCCTCAAGTTGCAATAATCTGTCACCGTGTTGCACCACTCGAAAGTTTTATATCCATTATTATTAAAAGATTCTTATAATATAATTGTGCTTCATTACAGAGAATCTTTCGTGCTTTATTTTATCTTATCATTGATTAAAACCAAGGAGTTTTGTCATCATCAAAAAGGGGGAGATTGTTAAGAAAACTATCCCACTAAGAAATTTTGATTCTGACAAAACTCGTTTTAAGAAGTCTAGTTAATGGAAGTATATCTTCCCTGCAGAAATCACGATGTGAAAAGAACCTTGAACATCCCGCCAACTGGCGTTCAGACCTCAGGAAGAGTCGTCACCATAGTGCTTCTGAATGGTCAGAAGGAGGAACTATGGCTTGTGTCTCTAAAGGAATTAAAAGGAGGAGTCTGCGTCTGAGTAATTCAGATGAAGTGTTTGACTGCCTCAAAGGATTCAGATGGAGGACAGCATTGCCTTGGAAGACCTCAAGAAGACTCATGTTGAGACGTCGACAGTAGATCTTTAAGAGCTCAAAATTCACAGAGAAAAGCCGAATCAGATTCAGAGAAAACTTCACATGGTTTGAAGACTGTTTCTGAACGGATTCAGATTTGCAGTCTGGACTAAGAAGACCCACGTTTGACAAGAGTCCGATTGATTCGAAAATTACGGGAAGTGAAAGGATTCGATCTACAGGATGACTGTCCATCTTCATTAGGACAAAAATCCTTGATTGGATCTTATCTTTTTCCTTTGTCAGAAGATTCAACATCTCATCAAAATGGAAAACTGAGGATTTAGTTGTATGGGTGACTGAAACGCGTGATGCTAAAAATTGCCACATCTGCATTATTGTTTACATCATACCATGATTCATGCCGGACTCTTCTCGCATGTTTAATTTGCCTCAAATTCTGACTGGAGTATAAACTGCCACATAATGGTCGAATGTGTAAGAGTGGGCATGATAGGATGACGAAAGGTAAGCTATTTCCACACAAGTCCTACATTTAAATCATGTGAGTCGTGTGTTAAATCGGTTTCGCACTCTGAAGTAACCAGAATCTGTCTTCAACGGGTACCTAGCATCCTTCAAGTTTATCTCTGCTCAATCAAGGTTGTTGAAGATTAACGAGTGATCCCGTGGAGCACCATGACAAGGGCTAGTTCGAGGTGAAAGGGGTATAAAAGGAGAGTGTTGTATTCGTTCAAGAAGAGGGTGAACTGAAAAAAAAAAGACAGCAAAACATATGAGAATTTATTTTAACTTCTCGTGGAAATACTCTTGTGAGTAAGTTGAGAGAAGTTCATTGTAATCTTGTGATCATCATAGGAAATCCAGCCAATCGGCGTCATCGTGGGAGAGTGGACGTAGGCTACTATAGCCGAACCACTATTAAAATCTGTGTGCACATTTCTCCTTCTAAACTCCTTATATTCATGCATACTTGATTTTTGTTTAGTTTCAATACTCCATTTTTGAATTTGCTTGCGCTTACAACTCAAAATAGATCTTGAGCACCTATTCACCCGCCCTCTAGGTGTCGTTGCTAGCTACGTCAGATAGGGAAGCCGTGCTGTATTCTAGTGCAAGCAAGGGATGTCGACTGGGCCTTCTGAGTTAATGATCAAGGCATAGAGGGCTGACTATGTCATGCCTGCTTGTTCACGGAATGACCGTATGTACCGCACTGGATTCAGCACTCTGATAATCGTCAGAATTTAGTCTCTTTAAATGTTCAGGTCGAAGACATACTTACATGAGGATTTGGAAGGAACACCTGATGGCTTCTCAGCGACTAGGGCTTGTTCATTCAAGATCGCCGATGAATTTTGCGCAGACACTAAAGGTAACTCAAACATCGGGAATGTGTTACATGTTCAGGCAGTGTCAGAGGTAAACATGTGCCAAGCATTAAGATTCATCAATGAGTTCATTGGTTCATGTAAAACTATTCAGCTAAGTTTGCAATGATTTGAAGTAGTCGGTGTAAAAACTCATGACGAAAACAATCAAAGTGTGGATCATACATAAACTATTCTGTCAAGTTTGCATTATCAATTCTGTTCAAGGAGGTTATCATTAATATTGAATACCTCGAATGTAATCTGAATGTGGGACTTCAGTCTGAAAGGCTTTCTCTCACTCTCAAGAAAGGCTGTTTATCCTGATTGCAAGATTGAAAAGGAATCACTCAATCTTACCACCATCGCATTCAGCAGGGTCTGAGTATCTCGCAATTGGTACGATCAAGCCGATCTAGAGGTCTTGATTAAGACCATAATGTAGGCTGGTAAAAGGCTTATCAAAGGAGGACGCTTTTGAGCCAAGTTATGACAAAGAAGTCTTCATCACCTACTCCGGGTTTACAGTCAAGAACCCTACAAAAAATGGAGAGAAATAGCTTGCTCGTACCTTTTCGAGCGATACTTAAAATCATTCAACTCTACATTAACTCAAGCGCCTTAATCAGAAAAAACTTTCATGGGTGTACCGTAGGTTAAGACTAGGGACCAAGGAAGTAAAGGCTTATTTTGGCCTAGAAAATATATGAGTGGGTTTGACGTTGGTGATCATTGCATTTTTATCACCACTCTCGACCCTCTAGGATAGTTCTCAAAGAGTACCATCGTTGATGAGGATAGTGTGAACTTCTGCTAATACCGTCGTCTCTCCCGGACGGTGTAAACTTCAATTGAGCATATTTTGCCATTGACTCGTTCGAAGAGTTTTCTTTTGCAACCAGATCCCATTGGGATTTACAAAGGAGACAATATGTTTTCACTGAGTTACAAAATATACATGTAAAATTCAATGACATTGATTTGAATGGGCCTTGGCCTTGCTTTTGACTGGTGCTTTGCTTTTTCATGCCCGGACTAGTTCTTTTGGTCCGCCCTTTGCCTTTTGTCTTTTTGTTCTGTTTAGAACAAAGAATTTTCAAAGAGTGTGCCGTATGTATATCAGAGATCTAGCACACATGAAGAATTGACTCGGGAACCCTATGTAGAGTTACTCTTTTTGAGTTCTTCTACTTTGAGATGGCGTCATCTTCATCTTGGACTAAGTATGATCACCAACGGGTTTTGAGAAACGAATAAACAGGCTCAATTGGGCGATGCAAAGGACAAAAGTGTATTGGATAGAGAAACGAATGCTTTTCATCGGCCTAAGGCACTTGAATACAATACGAGTTGAAAGCAAAGAAACACTCGAAAATTGATGTAGTCCGAGCAAGAAAACTTCTAACCATTTACCTCCTGCTATTGCTGGAACTACCTCCATTTGGTCCCGATGTGGGGTGGTTCTTGACAAGATTTATGAAATGAAACCGTCGCTCAAATGGGCTGTCTATGGTCACCTGCAATGTTGGGATAGAGAAATGGTCGCCTCCCTCCCTTCAGCTATCGAACCTTTTTACGAGAGACGATACTTAAATATGAACTCGTGTGCGATTAAGTTGAAAATCGAGTATATGGAGTGTGAATGTGTTGACCGAATATGTGCATGAGTAAATGAGTGAGATTTAAAGTGATGCAATTGAGTGCAATCTAGAAAACTTGAGCGTTTGTCGGCGTATGATCAAAACCGTGTTTTTAGAATCCATGGGGTTGAACAGTGCACATATCTGGTGTTAATAGAGACGAGATATCCCTGAATAAAGTTGACTTCCGTGAGTAATGAAAAGTGGGGAGTACAACTCTGGGTTTCCTGTCTACTGGTAAATGCATTGATAATTGTGTGTTACTGACTTGCCTGAGATTGCGCGGTCGCGAGATTGATTATGTCATGATTGTATGAAAGCATTGAGATGCTTGAATGAGCCCTTTGAATAAGCGAGAGTGACTATCTCTGACTTTGCCCCTGCATAGTGAAATGCCATGGGTGAAGGGGTCGAGTGAAGATTTGAAGTTATTTGGGCTTGTTTAATATTGGCAAACCGTCATGGTCATCGGTCGAATGCCCTATTTGCCCCCATTTTCATTAGAACGGATCTCTTTAAATGATCGTATTTTCCCCTTTGGGGTTGTCTTCTTCAGCATGTAATGTTAGTGTAAATATTTCCTGTAACAAGGAAAGGAGACGTGTAGCTAGTATTGGAAGGGATAAATTGGAAACGATACTGATTACCCTTCGTCTTGAATGTCTTGCACAAGTTTTTTTACCAGTTTTGCTGGATTGAGTTTTTCTTGACATTTATTGGACGCTTCACCATTAAGCCAAGATTGTGGTAAAATCTGACTTCAGTATTGTTCGTCGAGTATTCCTTTTTCTTTAGTTTGGACCACCGTCATCTTCCCTGGCATCTGGTTCACGAGGCCATAGACGTCCATGGAGGTTCTATTTAATCACTAATCCCAAGGTGACGCGGTCTGTTGCGTTAGGCGACTTTACATCGCGGTGCCTTTCAAGGTAATTTATAATCCCTGGTAAAAAATGGAATAAATAATCAGGATTCGAAGTGATTATGGATAAATTGGAACGATACAACATTACCCATCTTTGAGATTGCTTGTGTCTTTTGTTCGCATTTTTCTTGTTTGAAGCCGTCCATCCAATGGCAATGTCCACGAATCGGTTTGTCCTCAGTTTTGTTCAACCAGGGAATTTCATATTTGGGTACAACCGTATTCTCGCGTTGGTTTGCAAATTCCTGAAAACAGAAGGGACCCAACTTAAAAACTGGAGCAATTGACGGTAAATTGGACAATATTGAGTTACCTTCGAGTTTGCGCGGACTTTTTTGCTCGCGATTAATCCATCGCGAGTTAGTGCAGCAACGGATCCACGCATTTAATAGGAGGAAGGCAGATCATTACTTCTTGCTTTACATAAATTACAGAAATCTATAAAGGCAGAAATAAAATCCTATGCAAAGAAGTAAAACATATGCACTCATCTAGGATGGTTCTGCTTCCTCCGCAGCCTCTCCCATGATCAGTCAGCTTCATCGGAGTCAGGTAGGCATTGGACATACTGAAGGATCCATGATTATGAATTTGAAGTACAGGCTCCGTATGCATATTACAGTCTCGGTGCTTCATCACCATCGATCAGGTTGATGAGGCGGCGAGTTCATTGTCGATGTTATCTATTTGGTGGTGATATATCCCCTCTTCTTCGGGAGGTGTCCATGGTGATTCCATGGGATCGGTCCTCTCGTACATCCTTCAACAAACTTGACTCTACTGTGAACTGATCTAACTCTCCCTTAAATGAGCATTCTCAATCTTCAAAATACTGCCTTTCATCGAGGGTAAGGAGGCTACTGCAGTTGGGGCAGGTGGCGGAGTCGAAAGCTTCCTTATACATCTTGTTCTCTACCCGGAGTTTTTCTTCAGCTTAGAACTCGCCTCATGGCGCTCGTGTCGAGTCTTTAATCTGGTTGCCTGTTTTGAACCAAAACTTGACCTGCGAAAGTTCCATCCCTAGCCTTGGCTCAGTTCCATTCTTTGTCTGCCGTCTGGCATAGGGCACTCCTTGAAGAAATCCTCAAGCCTTGAATTTGATACTCAGTATGGCGACGGTAACGCTTCCTTTGACCCTTGTCGTTGTTATCCTTTCTTATCGAGATCTTGGACGTCGTTGGCGGAAGGCCAGGCTCCATGGTTTTAGTTCCGAACGTGGTCTCGAACTCTTCGTCTCCCATATCCATCAAGTGACGATAGCCCTTAAACGTGTTGGTTGAGACATTTTTGATGGCTACTTCCTCAAAATTTGCTAATCTTCCTTGTATTTTCGTTCTCTCTGGATTTTCTGAGCGCGGTGTATGGTTGAAGGCTTCCTCTTTGAGAATGGATGAAGGCTACCATGAGAGCACCTCTTTTAAGATTTAATCATGGATTTAAAAATCGTATCACTTTCCCCAGATTTTTTTTCTTCCCAACTTTTGCTACCTTTCATAGTGGTAGGGGCCTCTGTCATAGTCCTCTGCCTGTGTTAAGCGTTGGTCTCGCCGGTGAGTTCTCTCTCTTCAACGAATGGAGACAAATAGTCTCTTCTTTTTCTCTTTTTTTTAAAGTTGGCCTTGTCTCCCACTCAGATCATCTTTTCTCCTCCTTTTTCAAAGTAGTGGCGTTCCTCAAACGTTTTCCGCAAGAGATCGGATTTGCTTGGCTCAAGATTGCAGATCGATAGTAGGCTAAGGGATTCGAGCCAATAGGGATGACATCGAGAAACGGAAAATCAACCGACAGAGTATGGTACTGTAAAGTAAATTACCATGTTCACATTGTCAATTAAACACTTGTTTTGCCATCTACACCTTTAACATAATGGCAAATTTTTCACGCATATCTTCTTGAGTGAGATTACGGTCGGATGAGAGCGACTTTATCACGGAGTTATTCATTTTTGAAATAAAGGCTCCGTATACCACATTGCAGCCTTGGAGCTTCATCAGCGTTGAATTAGCTGATCAAGATAGTAACTCGTCATCGATGCCACACGATTCATTGTGATACAATGCCCTTCCTTCTCCCGAATCTTCGGATAATTGATGTCTAGACCAGGCATTGTCTCTTCTTATGTTTTGTACCGAATGACAAATCTCCTGCTATATCTTTGCGTAAGAAATCTCATCATTGGGGCTGCAAGTCTTTGCCATGGTCAGGAACGCTTGAGGATGGTCAATTGGCCTAGGACGACGAGGTAGAAGTGTTCAGAGTAACTTTCCATCTGGTTTCTCTGATTGCATATATCCAGATTGCGTAGTCGAGAAACTTAATCCTTGAACGTCGGCCGCGGTGACTTGATTAACCACAGGAAAAACTAGCTAAGGGTGTTATTCAAACCAAGGTGTCTGTGCCCATTGTACATGCGGTATGTATTCTTGTAGAGCATCAAGACTGCTAGAGAGAGTACTTAGGTTAACATCCGAGGGAGTGGTGGTGCATTCGCTAGCTTGGCTTCTCGGCTTTGAGCTGTGTTGTGCTGTCTTAGCTTTTGTCTGTACTTCCAAAGATGCTCGCAACCTTTTGAGTATTGAGTCCCTCTACCTCATGATCTCCCCGTATTTGCCACGGACGTGCTGTATCAACTCCTAGTTGTTGAACTGCATCAACAAACTTGGAATGAAGCTCAACGGTCCAAATAAGCCTCGTCTTCATACCATCAAAGCAAAGCGATTGCCTTCTTGTTCGAGTAACTTTTTCCTCACAACATGCTGCCAAATGTTTTGGAGCGTTTGAATCCTAACTGGTTTCATAAGGAAATCTTGAGCCCCATGCAAAATTGCTTTCATTATTGATCTGCTGGTCGTCACTTGCTGATATTATGACGACTGGTATGTTTAACTTAGAACTGACACCTCCAAAAACTAAAAACATCCATGTCGAGCCTACCACGGCAGTGATGACGATATCAAACTTCCGTCTATCCTGCCTTAGCATCTCTAAGGCTCCTCCTCGATTTGGCCTGAGCTGTAACCTCATCTGGCATTTTCTTAACATGCGGTGAGGACTCGAAGGGAAACTGGGTTACTGTCACAGCCATGACTGGCAGACCCTCAGGATAGGAAACTCTGTCCTCCCTTCGCTGCTGAACTTGTGCCTTTTTCACTAACCATCTCCGTTTACAAAACTTGGAGCTGGCCTTGAGACCAATTATGTTGGCTGCAGCACGTTCCGTCAGGTTGGATGAACCCGTCATCCATGGAGCATGGTGATGTCGGAGGATGGTGTGTGAGTTTATTTTTCAAGGCTTCAGGTGGGAGCTCTACGACGGGATCTCTCTGGGATATCTCTAGACCGTAGAACCACGGATCTGTGCTTTTTTTCATGGTAGGTCCCAAAGGTTATTGGTGTTCTGGGAGGATGCTTTGTCGGTGATAATTCTGGGCTCTTCTATGGAGACCCCTCCCTTCTCCTCTTTCTTCGAGCGCCGCTTTGCAGATTGAGCTACTACTTTTCTATGAATGAAGACAAATCTTTTCTTCTTTTCTGATACAGCTTGCTTTGTCCCCCACTCAGGTCGTCTTTTCATCTTTTTTTTCAAAGTGAAGGCATCACTTCAAACTTATGCGAAAATCTCGAGCTTGCTTGGCTCGAGATTGCAGATTAATCAGGGGATCCGAACCAAAAAGAGAAGACGCCGAAGAGAGAGGTGGGTAGGACATTTGACCATAAGGACGGCACTGTGAATCGATATTAAACGCGAAGTTAATTAACCTTCGCATTCTGCTAATCCGCCTTGATTCTCTCTTCTATTATTTTCGCACTCCACTCTTCGCCTTGATTCCCTTCTCGATAATGGCCATCCTTTTGCGCACCATCTTCCCAGCTGAAGTCATGTTTAGATGGGAGAGACTTTATCACCTTCTTGGCCGAGGCTATACTTATAAGCTCATCATCCAGTGTCGAAGATGAGATCCTCGTTTGTTCAGGGAGATAAATGCTTCTTCGGTCGAAGGTACCAACTTAGAGAGGGAATACGGGCGTTCTCACACGCTTCATCAACTTTCTGGAAGCTTGTCGAAACACTCAGGAAACGGTCACCTTGGCCCGCGTCATGAAGGCACGCTACAAGGATCGATCTGAATGCCTGGAGTTTGTAGAACATCGGTTGCTCGTTATAGAAGGCTTCAGTCTGCCGATGACCGGGTCTCGCTGTTGCTTCATGAGAGGGAGAAGTTGGTGGAGCACCTAGCCTTGAACCAGACTTACTTTCGCATAATTCGAGTGATATCGTGATGAAGTTCAGATGTAAATGGCTGGAGGAGAGGCTTGATGATCTAACAGTGATATAGCTTTCGAGAGAGACTTGATTGATAACTGAAATTCGCCGTTGAACATCACAAGACTAGCGGCGCAGGCACAAGGAGAAATGTACCGCCTATTCTTCAAGCTTGCAGATCTCGAATTCCATCGCTCAGTGTAGGCAGAGTATTTAACTTCATGGAGAGTTAGTTGAGCTCCTTTGTGTTGCTTATCAGGGCTGTATTTTAGGTTTACTTTTCCTCACAGTGAGCTGTTGTAGAGCTTGTTGAGTGAATTGAATGAAGAGAAGTTTCACATGTTTGTGTTTTTACTCTTCTCGATTGATTTTTTGATTTTTTTTATGAAGAGATAGTGATGTAAGGATGCACTCATGAAATGAATGATCATCGATAGATAAATATAACTATCATGAAAATGTCGAAACAAATCAAGTATAATATTTCTTCACAGCATCATAATTAACAGGACTAGTAACACACGTCCATCCATTTCAGCTAAAATCAGAGCGCCACCTGGAGCCCTTCTTCACGACATACACCACTGTAGTTGGAGCGAATTTTCCTTCTGGAAGAGGAACTATCGGCAGCAGTTTTCGTAAAACAAGGTCACCCATCTGAAAATGTCGTGGCCGACTTTCTTGTGAAGGACTTCGCAATCCTCTGTTTGGTAGCACTGCCATGACATAGAGCTTGAGCCGTTTCTCATCAATGAGTATTCACTGATCTAATCTCTGTTTGATCCAATCGGCCTCCGTCAATTGTACTTGCGAAAGAATACGTTAGTGAAGGTATTTCTACCTCAACTGGTAGGACTGCTTCCATTCCGTATACAAGAGAGTACGGAGTTGCTCCTACAGACGTTCGGATAGAAGTCCGATATGCCATTAGTGCGAAAGGTAATCTCTCATGCAATACGATAGTTCTCAGCTGTCTTAGCCAAGATCTTCTTGATGTTCTTATTGGCTGCTTCAACCGCTCCATTCATCTGTGGGCGATATGGGCGGAATTTAGGTGTTTGATTTTGAACCTTTTGAACAATTCATCCATCAATTTGTTATATCAGATTTGATCCTTGTCGGTAGTTATGGGTCTCCGGGCCCGTATCGAGCGTGATGTCAGACGGATGAATCTCCCACGTTCCGTGCTGTGACCGGCACATAGACTAGCTTCAATCCATTTGAAAAATAATCCTAGCCACCAGATACACAGATATCCATTACGCCTTGAGTATTGATTGGGCCATTTACTTCATGACCCACATGAAAATGGCAACTGTGTCATACATTTTGATGTCAACTCATTTGCGGAACATTGATTTTTATCACCATGAATCTGGCTACTTATGCATCTACTTCGGACATGCTGAATGCAGTCATTCTCTATCGTGAGCCAATAAATAACCATCCTCATTATATTCCGTGCTAGCATATGACCTCATGTCATGTGTGGACCACATATTCCTTTCATGTACTTTCAGCATGAGGTGAACAGCTTCAACTGGTCAATACATCTGAACAAATATAAATCATTGATGCTATTTTAACAAGCTTTCTCCATTTACGAAAATTTCACGCCATTTTTCTGATGTACTTTTGGTCAGAGTGGTACTCTTCTCAGGAAATTCTGTGTCTGATGTAATTTTTGCGATGTCGTGGTACCAACGGTTGGCATGAGGTTCTTCAGTTGTGTCCATACAATGGGCTGCTTTACAATACTTCTATCTTCAAGGCTCCTTTCTATCCACTTGTGACTTGTAACATGGGGGGGGGGGGGGGGGGGGGGGGGGGGAGGGGGAGGGGGAGGGGGGGGGGGGGGGGGGGGGGGGGGGGGGGGAGGGGGGGGGGGGGAGCGGGGGGGGGGGTGCTTACAGTGGCCATTGATCTGCGACTATTCTGCGTCTTGATAGATATTCAAAAGCACTCTTCGATTCCTCAGTCTTGTGACGTCTGAATTCGACCCATTTATCGATTTCTAAATGAATGTACCTTCATTATTCCTCTGTCGCGCTCACTCAGGATTATCTACCCTTAGATGCCAACCTAAGGGGAAAGCTTATCTGGGGAAGTTTCCCAATCAGCCCCCGTTGGTCTCAGCACTGACGAGTCC
>JAGVVM010013688.1:0-12804 GCA_019149425.1 Psidium friedrichsthalianum
AACTGCCATAGCCACTTCCCTTTCAGAAATATGTCCCAAATCCTCTTCCACCGTTAAGCTTATCCCGAATTCAAATGGGAGTTTCGCATTTACCATCCCGATTCTTTCTGGATAATCACGCTCTTTTGGCATCTTAGACTTCCCTTTCCGAAGTCGATTAGCTTCGTTGCTTTCAGGCTTCATGCAATCTTGCCTGAAACCACGTTCATGCTTAGGGGCTAGCTCTACTGTGAACTGTCCAAAATCTATTGTTGGCTGTTCTTCTCGAACTTCCTTTCCTTGGATCAACCTTTGGTTTGAACTTTCTCCTTGCTGGCTCGATGTCACAGCCTCTCCTTCCTTATTTTTCTCTATTTCGGCATCGCTACGTTTCCAAACCCAATTCCTCTTCCAATGATTCGGGACCTTCCTCTCGCTCCGAACCTGTTCAAAATACCTTTGCCTGCTTTTCTGCATTTGGTCCCGCCTTTTGATGGTTCGGTATGAGGCTTGGCCGGGTGGTTTTGCTTCCTTCCATTTTCCTTCGGAAGATCGTGAGGAATTTTGTAGGTCTTCTTCCTTTCAAGCTTGAGCGGAATTGGTTGTGGCACTGGATAATCCTCCCTCTCTTTAATAAAGCCATGTTGGGCTTGGAGATTTTATTCTCCTTGACTTCTTGTGGTACAGGCTCAGGCGTTGAATCATCAAATTCTTCTCCCCAACCAGACGGTTCAACCGGCAACTGTGGTTCTTTGAGATAGTCGGGCTTTCCATAATACACAACGTACTCGAACTTTCCACTAGGTTCTCCAAGAAGACCAACTTCGGGATCTCCATCTTGGTAACGCTGCCACAAACTCTTTTCCTTGGTTGATTTGTTTGGAACCTTATTGCTCTCACCCCCTTGATTATTACTCTGGCCCGATTGGACCTTCTTATCCTGTGATGCTTCGGACGATTTCCCTTCTTGACTTTCTCCGATACGGGAGGTGGTTGGTCATCAAATTCATCCCCCCAACCAGACGGTTCAACTGGTAATGATGGACGTGTGAGGTATTCTGGCTTACTATAGGACACAGCATAATCATATTTGCCACTTGGTTCTCCAAGAAGTCCGACATCTGGGTCCCCTTCCTTGTAACACTGCCACGAACTCTTCTTTTTTATCGGCTTACTTGCAATTTTACCTACTTCGTCACTTCGGGATTCGCCTTGACTCCTATCAGATTCCCGAACTTGCTGATGACAAAGCTCTTTCTGGTGCTCACAGCGTGCTAACTCGCGCCAATCTTCCAATTTTAATTGTGCGCACTGACCATCCCTCATATGCTCCTGAAAAGAAGTATTCGGAACTACAATCTCGGATTTGACTTTACTTACCCGTGTTTCCTTTTCAGGTTTACGGCAAGGATTTTGTATCTGAGCTGGCTTTTCTGGTATAATTGCTTCGGGCGTCCTCCGTGTCTGGTTTTCCTTTCTGGGATAGAATCTATTTCTGTATCCTCCCATAGTCCCACATACTAAATGACTCGTGGAACCATGTCCAAAGCCTCCTCGGGATCTGTTATTTCCCCGAATGAAGGAGCCTGACCGGTATCTACCTCTAATTTCGTGGACCGGATGACTTATGAAATCATTTATACACTCTTTTCGGGGTCTAACACTTCCCTGAATGAAAGAACCTGATCGGTATCTTCCTCTAGCTCCTCGGACAAACCGATATTCCGACCAGTATTGGTCTTGACGATTCATGTCCTGGTGACAATGAAAGCATACACCTTTGGTTTGATAACCCGACGGGGTATGAATATTCACCATTCCCGTCATTTTAGGAAAAGGATCTGCATCAACCTCCATTGGTGCTTTTCCTTTGTCTTCGGCAAATTTGATCTTGCCTTGCCGAATCGCCTCTTGTATTGTCTTTCTAAAGACAATACAGTTTGCAGTGTTATGGCTAACCGAATGGTGCCATTTGCAGTATCTCTTATCTACCAACTCTTCCTTAGACGGGATTTTCTGCCCTTCAGCCAATTTGATCTTCCCGTCTTTCAGCAACAGATCAAATATTTCGTCTAACTTGTAAATGTCAAACGAATAACTATTTGATTCTTTTGCTTTTGCCATTGCAGGTCCCTTCATCCTCGCTGGTTTGAGAGCTGGGCACATATACGGTTTGTCCAACACCACTGTTGCCACTGCTATCTCTTTTTCCTCTTCTTCTTCCATCGGGATGTCCACTTCGGGATTTCCCAACTCCACCAGAGCCTGTCTATTTTCCTTCATTGGCCTTTTATCCTTCTCCTTTAGGAGATGCTCATACTTCGAGACCCTGGTCGTTAACTGAAAAAGATCATCAAACGTCTGGCCTTCAAAACGCTCGCGAAGATTAAACTTCAATCCATTAAACGCAAGATCGGTAAATTCTTTCTCCGTGAGGGATGTCAGGCATCGGTTCCTTGACTTCTTAAATCGAGCAATGAACTGATCTGCAGTTTCACCACCATACTGGTGCATTCTCTCTAAATCAGCTACTGACACTTCGGGTACTGACCGATAAAATTGAGAATGGAACTGCCTTTCCATTTCAGCCCATGTCTGGATTGAGTTTGCTGGTAAGTTGGTGTACCAGGTAAATGCTGTCTTAGACAATGACAAGGGAAATAGCTTGAGTCTCAAGTATTCATTTGTCCCTGCCTCTCCACACTGTGCTAAGAATCGCCCTATGTGCTCCACCGTTGACTGGTCTTCTTCACCAGTAAAAACAGCAAAGTCTGGCGTTTTAAATCCCCTCGGATAAGGGATATTATCCACCCAATCTGGATGTGGCTTCCTATAGACTGGCCTCGGAATACCCCTGTCTACCCCCAACTGTTGAAGCACTAACTCTGCTACTCGATCGAGATTCTATGGTCTCCCGTTCTACTGGCCAACCCATGCCTCTCTATCAGCTCCTTGATTCTCTGGATTAAGGTTAACCGGTGGTGCTGGTCTATAAGGTTGATTCCCGACACCATACGGATATGCTGGAATTCCCAAAGGCCTCATCGGCTCAAGATTGGGTACATTCGCATCGGATGTATATTCTGGACATTTGGGTTGGTTGCATTTCCTTCGGCTGGACCACCTTGTGGGAAGGGATACCCACTTACTCCATTTACTAGATTCACTTGAGTTGGATTCTCTGGCCTTGGTATGATCCTAACTGGAGAAGGTTGAAAAGGAAATCCTGCGCTACCCTGACCAGCAATAGGTGGGCCATACATTGGGGGACAAGGCATAGCCATAGAAGTGTTTACCTGAAAAGGAGATCCTTGAGATGATGAACCCAGTCGCGATATGACATCATTTATCGCATTGACCACCATTGGCTTGATGACATCAGTGACATGACGGATCATATGGTTAGTCAATTCATTCTGCTGCTCTTCAAACATTCGCTTCATTGTGGCTACCAGTGTAGCGTCTGGTGCTAATACGCGAGCCTGATCATCCGTCAACTGCCGTGGTATGTCAACATTAGTTCCACCTACTACGTTGGCTGCAGAATGCTCCGACTGGTTACCATCACCTGGATTATTAGTATTATCATTCTGACCATCCAGTTGATTCCTTGTTCTCACCATTTTCTCACAAACTCACCACTCGGGTCCCACCAGGCGTGCCAAAAAGATGTTCGCGCGATCTGTGATCGGGAATATCTTTCACCGAAATTCGTACTTCGGTTTTTATTCAGAAGGGTTCTGTGGCTCTATTCTGATTGAGAAAATGAACGAACTGTGTGAATGGGATAGTGACTGATGAAGGCGTGTGGAAATTCGGATGATTTATGGTTACGATACTCCTACTTGCAGAAATTGGTAAGTAGATTACTGGAATCTGAAAGTACAGGTAATGAAAATTGCGAGGAAAGCTAAAGCTAGGCTGCGAACAACAACGAAAGCTTAAAACTTCAAGGAAAACAGAGTGTTTTTTCTGGATGGTTGTTGATGCCCCTTTTTCTCTTTTTCTTGACATTTATTCTTCTTGCGCTCATAACTGCTTGAGCAGTTATCCCTTGATTTCAAACCTTTGAATTTTAGCGCTATTACTTGTCTTTTTCAACCCACGATTCTCAAAACTGATCCGAGCAAATTGGGACTCATGTTCTTCGTGATTCATAACTGCATAAGTAACTTTCTTTTTTGAATACTATCTCTTCACTCCAAAAACCTGTTCGCGCCCATGAGTTTTGCTTCGCGCTCCCCGACTTTCGGCATGAAGCTTTCACACTGTGCGATATGCCGAACTCAAGTACAGCATTCCTTTTATTCGGGAATATCCCTTAACCTTCCCGAGTGTTGTGCATATCCCGAATAACAATGCGTCGGCTTGTTATTCTGTATGGCATTTTCTTCTTGCTCTACTTCGGGATCCTACCCTTCGATTCTCCCGAATGACGCCTACATCCCGAATGGAAAATGCTGGTTTATCCTTCGGTGTAACGTTTCCTTCTCATTATACTTCGGGATCAATTAATAACATCCTCTTGCGTATCTGTCATTCCGAGATACCGAATCGAACAACGATATTATGGTGTCAACACATCTTAATGAGGAAAAATTGTTGAATTCTCAACCTGTCTCTTCCAGAAGCGACTGCAAGTACATCAATACAGATAGCCAAGTCCTTTATCCATGGACCAATGATCTTCAGAATCAAAAATATGAAAAAAGGGGCTCAAGAACACGTCCCCGTGGTCACAGTCTCTTTTATCATGCTGGCTATATTCTGTAAGCAAACCACCAGTAAGAAGGGCTCTTGGAGGTATCTCTCTGAATAAAGAAGAAAAAGAATTATCCATTGCCTGATAATACAAAAACCTATATCAGAACCAATAACAAAATAAAGAGGGTGCCTCATATCGTCTTATCCGTGCCAGGGTTGGTCAAACAGATCGGTAAGGAAATAACCTTGTCACTTATGTCTTGAATTGACAAGCCCCGCTCTGCTTTAAGCTTTTTTGAAGCCATTTTTCCTAAGGTAGAGAATCCGGCTTTTCCTCTGCCTGCCCCAAGTTCATTTGTAGATATGCATATTGTTTCCAGCATCACTGACATAATCTGTTCCATACTAATACATCACCCTTAAGGAAAGTGTTTGATGCTAAATCCATCAGTCAGTCATTAGATTTGCTAATATGTTTGCCTTTCACATTCAAGGTGAACATCAGATCTCCAAGCATGCATGTAGCTTGAATTGTTTGTCTATGTATTCTAGTGTGCATATTACAAAAGGATCACTCACCTTGTCAAAGTTCATAGAGATATGGAATGTTCTCCCATGAACCACTCCCAGGATGAGGTAAAAGAAAAGTGAACCTTTGGAAACTGAGAATGTCTGCCTTTGCCTATCTGCGGCGATCCATAAAATAAAGAGCAACTCAATTCGTGTGCTAGGATCTTCAATGGCTTCAATTGGGAGTAGCACCATGGACGGGCACATCACTTAATGACTCCAGCAATTAAGTTTGTCCCATTACTCGCATGCATCAACGGGCGGCTCATTCTCTATGCATCTTGGAGCTCTAAAAATCTGGAAGGATGTTCTACCATTGCCCTTCGTGGGAGGTGATGGGTTTTCGAGTTGCTGTAATAGATTCAGGATTGATAAATTTGTACATTGTTGATTATGGATTTATACTTCCCCGAGTTAATTTCATTGCTAATTTGTTCTATACTATGCATTGTCGATGTTGAATTTTCTCTCACAAGCATTAAGCAGCTAAAGTTAAAGTACAGTACAAGTACCAAAACTTATGTGTGGTGCTCATTTTAATGCCAAAACTTTAAAACGATAACTTAGGTATCATTTTTTTTGAAAAACGATCACTTTTTTTTTGTAAGGATTTTGAAAAAAAAAATGGCACTTAAGTGATCGTTTTTTTTTTTAAAAAAACGATCACTTAAGTGCCAAATTTTTTGAAAAAACGATCACTTTAGTGCTAAAACTTCAAAACAATCACTCAAGTGCCATTTTTTTTTTGAAAAACGATAACTTAAGTGTTAATTTTTTTAAAAAATTATTACTTCAGTGCCAATTTTGGTCACTAGATGTGGCATTGAAGTGATCAATTTTCAAAAATATTAGCACTTAAGTGATCATTTTAAAAAAAAAATGGCATTTAAGTGATCATTATAAAGTTTTGGTATTGAAGTAATCGTTTTTCAAAAATTTGATACTTAAGTGATCGTTTTAAAAGTTTATTGGCATTTAAGTGATCGTTTTGAAAGTTTTGGCATTAAAGTGAGCATCATACATAAGTTTTGGCATTTATAGTGTACTTAAGGCAGCATTAAGCTGTTGATTGCCCTAGGTTGATTTTTAAGATGTTTTTGTCATTATTAGGCCTAATGCTAAGTGTAAGTTTGCAAGAGGAATGACGATCTTCTACGGCAAGGTGGTTCAACTTGTTCAACTTAAGCGCAATCTCAATTTGAAATTCTCTCTCGTCGTGGACAGGTTGATGGATCCTAACTCCCCGTTGCATCAAGGGAAGTGATTTGTCAGTCGATGAGAAGGAAGTCTGGGAAATAGATTTGGATGGATAGAAAGTCAATTCAAAGAATTTGAGGAAAAAGTCCACACCTCTCCACATGCAGCTGGAAAGGAGTGCGCATGATTGGACACAGCTAAAGCGACAGAACAGCAAGTTACCGATGGAGGTGTCGAAATTGGAAGCAAAGGAAAAGATCTATTTAAGAGCCAGAATTGTCTTAATGGAACTTGCGTGTGTATGGATGCTTTTCAAGTTGGATAGGAAAACATAGCATCGCTCATGCCTTAGATTGGTAATAATGTTTGTTTGGAGATGGTGGTACTGTTTTTTAAAAAAATTTACAGCTGCAACTAGAAGGATCACCACCATTTCAAATCCAGCATATTCTAATCTTACAAAAGAACAACACATCCAAAAGTTAGCAAAGTTAAATGAAACACATCCTACTCCAGCACATCCTACTCAAGCATGTTATCATGGAGGTCCAAGTGCATTACGTAGGATCATAAAACAACCACCAGTTCAGTTTTCGGGAAAAAGAAGAAGATGAATTTAGAGATATATATACCTTCAGATATGAGTTCCCAATGGATTCAGATACAAAAAGTCTTGTCCTTATCGAATCTGTGAGTGAGTAAAACAACTGAGCATTAGTCTGGCCATACCAAGAGCAAAATTAACTCCTATGGATCATTATAAAAAAATCATTCACAGTCAACGATCCCCTTAAAATTCTGCGGTAGGACTCGACTATAATTGCTCATCTGATGATTAAAATTCGTGAGTATTCATTTCAGTCACTTTAGAAGCGATTTTGACGGATGCATAGTTGATATTTCTGCTGCGAAGGGCAATTCCTGGAAGAGGATTACAGGAAATGGTGATTTGAACTGCCTTGGAGTGGGTTCTTGCAAAGTAATAGGAACAAGAGGCTCGTTTCTTTCGATATGCTGAGGAGAAATTGTCCAAGGTGATTCCAATGCCAGTGATCGATCCTCCCCTCACCTTTTGTAGGGCTCGGACTCATCAGAGATTGGTTACTTGGGTGCAGTGGTACCATCCAATCAAAGAAAACATGAAGCATGAATATGAAAGAACACAGAGTAAGGCTGTCATGGACAAAACTGTAAAGTGTGGCGGCAAGCACGCGGTTGCCTTCAAGCGAGATTTGGCTCGGAAACATTGTTTGTCGTAGAGGAGGGAGAAGTAATTGGGGTATATCGTGATGTTGCAACTTGGATGTGCACAACCCTGACAAAAATACAGTCAAAGAGTTTCTCAGCTCTCATAGGCAATGACCAGCGTTGGTATAGGCATCCTGTGTACGTCAAGCCACTAGATGAGGTTATGTGTTGCAACAGTCGAAAGAGAAAGATGAGATTTACTGATTCTAATGTTCTCTTACTTCAATTCGCATGTTTTATCATGATGATCTTGCTTCTTCTTCTTCTTTTTTTTTTCCTTAGGCATGAATGAAAGGACTTTCCGATAACACGGTACTGTGTTTACGCTTTTCCTTTAGGTTGAGTTTACTGCCTTTCGTACCCTGCACTTAGTATGGAACAACTGCAGTACACGCATGATTAAGGCCATACTTGAAGTTTCACGGTACAGAGTAAAGAATTAATTAGAATGATTGAGTCACAAATCAATTCAGCAGGGTAATGTGCGCGGACTGGAGATTGGACTCCTTATACCTAATAAACAGCAATTTTAGTGAATCGAATCAGAAAGTGAATTATGGTATCGGAACTTGAAAAAGAAACAGCTTTGATAAGAAATTAATATGGCCAGTGATTTTTGTACTAGACAAGACAATAGAAATGCAGTCTAATTCAAGCTAGGACTATTCTTCTACGGATGATCTTACGAGTTGCTCTATGTGGATAGAGAGTGAAAAACTTATATGTGTATATTTTCGAGGGCCTTTTGACAGTTTGAAATATTTTGATCCATTCAAGGATATGTGATGGACATATGATGTCCAGCAATCTGGTCTTGGTTCCTTTGGATTTGGTGTGTTGATTAGTCACAGTTTCTGCTGTGCGCAAGGTTTTCCTTCTCCAATTTGTTTTTACCTATCGCAGCAACTTTTGAAAACTGAGAAAGTCTGCCCTAGCCTATCTGGAGTGATTCCCAACAAGTGCAACCATTGCACGGACTGTCCAAGCGCTATCTTCTTTCTTTCATCTGAAAGGAGGTTGCAAGCAATGCGAAAGCATCAGTCGCAGCAGCAATGGGGAAGATAATGTCCTCAGGAAATGAAGTCATCCCAATAGTGCCATTGCAGGCTTAAATTGACCACCTCTGCTCACTCCAGAATGGCCGAAAAGAAAAGGTTCAGTCGACAGCTGTGAAGAGGCAGGAGTCAGGATGTAGCAAAGCTATGGCACAATTGGCGTATGAATTGGGAGATGATTGCTTGTCGCCTCTAATGGCGTGATTTCCTACGGGATCGGAGTAGCAAAGTGTAGTCTGAGCGCACATGAGTCCTATTCTATTAGCGTTTTCGAAAGCATAGAGGTTGCTTACTAGCAACCTCCAGTTTGTTAATTACGGGCTATAGCTATACATGAAGCTCCCATTGAACCGAAGTATTCAACTTTCAAGCGAAATGGAAAGAATCACATATCTTCAACATGTATTGAATGGATTCTACTTCTGTCCCTCGGTAAGCAGATTTTTAGTTGTGTCTAGAATAGGTAATGAACCTGAACGTTCTGCTTTCATCTGACTTATGGTTATGGTTTTTGCAAAAACCTTCTTTTACAGTTCTGTTTTTATAATTATGTCTCTCATGTTCCACACTAACTGAATCGCTAGATATTATTGCGATGTGCTCGCTTTAGCATTCACATGATTGTAATGGAGTGTTCACTACATAACATGACCCACTGAATGGTCGATGAAATTTGTGCAAATCAGATCAGACAACATTAGCTAGTGTAGTGAGTAACCTCGTGATTCTTTTGACAGCAACCCAACGTGCTTGACCTGGGTTGGATTGGTATCTACTTACCATTCCAACTGCATAACAAATAGCAGGTCCTGTACACATCATAACGTACATTAAGCTTCCAACGGCACTTACATAAGGAACACTTTTCATTCGTTCTTTCTCTTCTAGAGTCTTAGGACACAATATACGACTCAAACCGTTTGCAATAGGAATATCAATGGGTCTACAGTTTTTCATTTGAAATCGTTCAAGGACTTTATTTATGTATGTCTCTTGTGAAAAAGATAACAAGCTTTTCGAATGATCTCTCGAGATCTTAACTCCAAGAATGTATGTAGCTTCACCCATGTCTTTCATTTTGAAATTAGAAGATAGCCAACTTTTCACTGTCTGACAAACTCCATATTGCTTCTAGCAATAAGTATATCATCAACGTATAATGATAAAATCACAAAATGACCTTTAGATATCTTGACATATATGCAATTATCTTCATGAATCATATCTTCTAAAAATCATATGTTACTATAGCATTATTTGAAGGTATGTACATTGTCTTGAACACTGCTGGAGGCAATATATGACCTCAAATAGTCGACATTAGCTTCTTGTTCTTGCTTCTACAAACAAAACTAACAGGTTGTTATATGTGGATCTCTTTTTCTAATTCTCCATTGAAAAAAGAAGTCTTATATCTATTTGATTGCAATTCAAGATCCAAGTTGGCCACTATGCAGAATGAGGGCAAATAGAGGGAATCTTACAACCAGGAGAAAAGCCATTTCAGTGTGATAGCAAATCCTTCATGTTGATTATACCAATTACACCACAAGGCAAGCCTATGTCTCCAATCGAGCCATCAGTGTTATGCTTTTTGAAAAATCCACAGGTTCCCAATGGCTCAGTCCTTTTGGAAGATTAACCAGATTATTCCAAACTTGTTGATTTCATCGACTCCATCTTTCTTTCAGTGCTTTCATCCATTTTTCTTATCAGGGCAGATAAAAGCCTATTGACATTCTTTGGCTCATCTTGATCTTGTGGAGCGTCATGAAAACGTCCCTTTCGGATTTCGAAGCGTGACGAGGAATGCCTTGCGACTTGGTCGCCGTGGAAGAGAATGTACCCTAGGTACTTCCTTCCTATTATGCTCCCATAAGGATCAGACTAGCAGTATCGACTCAATCAAGTGGTTGCAATGAGACTAATTAGTACGTAACTATTCCCTTCTCACATTGATCTCACTTGGATCATTATGTCCATCATCCTAATCTTGATCCGGTGTCTGAATAGGATATAGTCTGAAATAGGGTATAATCTTCACTTAGTTCACCCTTTGGGAAAAATCATTCTCTAAGAATGAACATCTCGATGTAAAACTCCGTTACACTTCACTTTCTTGCTCGCCTATAAACACATATCCTTTTGAGTGTTCGTCTTGCCTCTTGGACATAAGTTTTTCATAATTTATGGGAGTCTAATGAGTATAAAGCAGAAACACCAAGGTCTAAGAAAAAATAAATGGTTTGTCGATGTCCAAACTCCATATGGAGTGGAAGAAAACTAACTACGAAGGTACACGATTAAGTACATAGACGGCAGTTCAACATAAGCATCACACCAAAAGGTGATAGGCAAATTACTGTGGCATTCAGGGACTAACCAATCCATTAGGGTCTGTTTCACTTCTCTCTGCAAACACCATTTGCTACGGAGTGTATGGAATAGACAACTATCTTTCTATTCCTTTTCCATACACATAAATTTCTGATTATGAACTCATCAGATTAAGTATTCCTCGATCCGATAGGAATTTCAACACTTTGATTTCTTATATAAGATTTCCACTAAGGTCATAAATTCTAAAACAATCTAATGCTTCAGATTATGAAAGATCAAATAGACATATCAAATCAAGGTAAAAATCATCTATAAAAGTGATGAAGGTAAATGCCTCATGCCTTGCCCTAACCATTCATAGGACACAGAATCAAATATGGATAATTGACAAGTGGTAATTTAACCTTGTTCATTTTCAAATGGTTTTGTGTATTTCCTATTAGGCAATCTCACAACCGTAGACAACTCGACTTTTTCAGTGTGCCCAATACGCCCTCTTATGGCTAATCTATTCATTCATTTGTTGGCCAACAGGATAGTCTAAGCATCGCCAAACTTTCACATCATCATCACGAGAATTGCAAATGTAAAACAGGGAATGACTAACATTCTACATTAATTTCTCAACATCGAAACATAATAAAACCAGCTACAAAAATAACCTGACGTAGGAAAGTTGTACCTAACAACAATTCACACAATATCATGTAAAATTCATCACAAAACCAAGCTTGACTAAAACATATCAGAGACAAAGGATTTCGAGAATCTCTGGAATATATTAAAACATCGTTGAGGAATTAAAGTGAGACCAAATCACAAATAAAATGGCATGTATCAATGCCTTAACGTCAAATCTTGAGTTATTCCCCACAGAGATTTCCTCGCTCACGGGGAATCGTAGAAGAGAAAGAAATTTCACACAAAAAGTATTACTGTCTCTGGATACATGGTCGATCCCCTAGGTCTACAATCTATAAAGGATGAGATTTTCGGTTAGAAATAAGAACTTGAAACGTAACTAATACTTTCAAGGTTTTTAGGTTTCTCTCCTCTCAGCTCACTACATTCACAGCGAAGAAGTGAGGTCTTTTGCAATGTTATAACATGTACTTAGAAATATTCTTCTTGAAGGGATGTCCTTGCATGCTTCTCAAATTCGGTTTCTTGTCACAAGGTCCATCCTCTACCTTTCCCCTTTTAAAACCTCAGAAGCTGCGCGATGTTCGAGATTAGGAACTAGTGCAGCAAATAGACGTAGTCTGTATCGATTTGCGAGAAGGCGTCCCCTCTAGCTCAAAGATGGGCAGACATCCATCAAATATCTTAACTTCTCATGGGGTTAGGTTGATTTCTCATGTGCTCCCAATGGCTGGGGCAAGGACGCGGATCACTGCCGCACCTGATGCTATCAAGATAATGGTCTGGACTGCATCCTTTAGTCACTATCATGTTCGCACATGCGCCTCAAATGCGATCATATTATGCTCATGTGCATTTATATATATCAAAACCTAATGGTGAGCTGCCTTAGTCTGGGACGGAGTTAATGCCCAAACATCAACCCCCACTGATCACACAACCTCCGCATTCTAACATCTCTAAACATTGCAGAATTTCAATCCACTGTTGCCATACACCAACTTAATGAGAGCAGTGGAATTCTTTTATTACAATCAGTGAAGGCCCTTATATCTGTGTGCGTAGTTGT
>JAGVVM010013689.1:0-10414 GCA_019149425.1 Psidium friedrichsthalianum
CATAAATGGATTACTTTACCAGGTGAGTCATCCTCGTCCCCTTAATCTATGTTCTTGATTGTCTTCTTGATTGAGAATTTCCAAGCATGAATCTAGCTTGATTGCTAGCCGTTGTGATGATGTAATATGTCAATTAAATCATCTTGAAATAAATCTCTTGATAATCTCATTATTGCCCGTGAAATACTTCCTCAGATCATGAGCTACGTTACAATGTCTGAGCTTCCTGCTCAATCGTCTGAGCTTCTAGCATAACATTTGAGCTTCTTGCTCAATGTCAGAGCTCCTTGCAAAATGTCTGAGCTCCAAGCACTGACGTTGAGTCCCCTCAGAACATCGTTTGAGCCTATCTTGCCAGATTCAATCCTATGTATCCTACACTTCTAGATAATCTTCAAGATAAGTATTTCAACATATTAACTCAAATATAAGATATTATGGATTGTTTTGTCAACTTCAAAATTACTTAAGGATTTCTCTCAACTATCTCCCCCTTTTTGATGATGACAAACTATCCACACAAATATACCAATTGTTATATAAGAATTGTGAGTAACATAATGAATTGTCACTCAATGAGATTTTGCTAAATAGAGATATATCATGTGGTATTTTTAGTAATTTGAGTTTTGGAAAAGGATGAATTCAAGTTTAAATTCATTTTCAAGATATAGCTCATTTCTCTTTCAGAACTTCTAAAGACTTATGTCAAAGTTTATAAGGTCTAATTCATTTTGATTTTGATCAAAGAGGCTTGACGACTAGTATTGAAACAATATGCTAATAGGTTCAGAGCATAGATATTTATTTAGAGCATAGAAAGATATAGATATGGAGAGAAATCATATAAGTATGTAGTTACTTAGATCTTGTATATCGAATGACTTGTGTTATCTCAAAACCTATTCTTGTGATATTCTCAGAATCTATTTCTGTAACATTCTCAGAAACTATATGTATAGGACAGCTTATGTACTTCTCAGAATATCAGAACTTGTATGCATAGGACAACTTACGCACTTCTTGGAACATCAGAACCTGTATGTACTTCTCGAAACATGTTCACATCATAGTAACTTTGAAATTTGAGACTTGTTCAAATTCTATTCCTACAAATCATGTTGTTCTCCTTTTGCAACAAAATTAGAAATATTGATATTTCTCACCTTTTTTGTCATCAGCACAAAGGCATGGATCGAACTGGGAGAAAATATTCAATGAGCTCTTAATCAAGTTTAATCAATAACTTGTGCAGGGTAAATATCCACAACAAAGACTTATGCAATTCAAAGCTAATAATTGTTCAACCAAGTTCAGACTTAAGCCAAAATTTAAACACTTCAAAAACTTAAAAAGAACCAAAACTTGACGAAATAAGAGAGTGAAAAACAAGTTCTATTTTTGAGAATTGGGGGATGGAGTGGATGTTGAAGGGGCTTGAATTGAGGTTGAAGGCATGAAGTGTGAAGGCAGCTGGACGAGAGCAAACTTGGATAGTTGATTTATCTTCAAATTGATCCTTCCCTCCATTTTGTTTGATCTTCTTTTTTGACTTGCTCCATTTCAAGGAGTGTTAAGTGGTATTTCTTGTTTGTATCATCCCTTAGACTCTGAGAGAGCAAGATCAACTAATCTTTTCATCTGAATCATTTGGATGCAGAGCTCAGTCCTCAGTTTTCTCAGATTGTCTTTAAATTCTCCTTGCTTGAGCAGGATGTTCCAGAGCAACTCTATATCCAAGTTCTCTTCTTGATTCTCAGTGGAATTTTTTTCCATAAGATGACTCTCCTTGAGTCCCGACTCTTCTCTTGTGTTCAATTTCATTATCTATCTCCTTATTCATTTGAGCAGATGATTATTCCAGAGTTTTAATCCCTACTAAGAATATACTAGGATCTAGCTTTTGTTCCTCTACTACCATCCTTGCATACTCTACTCGTGCCATAACTTGTTGTTGTCTTGACAAAGCTTTAGAAGATCTTGAACACATAAGTCTTTAAGTTGAAATTCTGTTCTTTTACTCTATAAGTATCCTTTCCTTTTTGTGAGGCAGTCTTCAATTCTTTCTTGGTTGCTTAGATGCAAATTCTAAAGCTTCATCCTCAAAAGAAAATCCATTATTCTTTACTATTGCCTTCACGAGAATTTCATTTCCTCATTTCAATCTTATATCATGATTAGCTTTTATGACAATTCTCACAAGTCTGATTTTTCTTTCTAGATAAAAGTCTGCTCGTTCAGCATAGAAGGAAGGAATCCGACAAAAAAAAAAGCATAGAAGGAAAGTATTGTATTTTTAAGTAGTTTAGTCTCCTGTTTCATCTGGTGCACAAATATTGGAGTAAGCGAAAAGGGAACTTGTGTTGATGTAGAAGTCACAAGGTCTGAAGAGATTGGACCAAGCGAACTTGGAACATTGTTCTAGCTTTAGATCAATTTCCATCCTAAAAGTGTCCACCTTTTTTGCTCATGTGTTTTACCTACGAAAAGACAAGGCTTGTCTTTTCAATAGAAAGAAGTTCATTAGTACTTAATATATAATTAAATAATTTGAAATTTTTAAAAAATATTTACCTCTCAAATGAATACATCCATCGAAATTCGACTGAACATACAACTTTGGCCTTATAAGGCAAGTGAACTAAGAGATACTCCATTGAATAAAAAAAAAGATGAAGAAAATATCATTTCTAAGTTACAAAGAACGATTGGAATATCTCTCTTTCGTTTCTCCATGTGTGATGCTTTTAACACTGTTGAGCAATACTATGAAGGAAGTACCTAACTCTGTAATGGCGCCCCATACAAAATTTGGTAGAAGTGCCTTGAAAGCTATTGGAACTAGTTTTTTTTCATAAATATATGACAATCATGACTCTTCAAATTTGTCAACTTGCATTCATTCAAAATCAACATATCTCTCAAGGTTTCAGTATATCTATCAAGAAACCTCATAGATTTCAACCATTCACAAACAACTCATCTCTATGCCTTATTCAATGTATAAACTACTTTTGGTTTTGGTCTCTTGCTGCTTGCATCTACATCTAGTATTCGCTGAACACAAATCTCTCTCATATATTTTCTTGCATTCAAGTTATCTTTCATTTTTCAAGCGATATCCATCACAGTATTTATGACATTGTTGAAAACATTCTTTTCTATATGCATCACGTAAAGATTATGATGAATAAAATGCGTCTTCCAATATGGTAGATCCCAAAATATACTTTGTTTGGTCCGCTTATGTGTATGCCATACACAATAGTTATACCATGAGAGTTTTCAACAATAGTTGGAAAGCCATGTACTTATTCTCAAATTGAAGGTGTTCTTTCAATCCTATTTTTGATGAACTCTTTTTTATTCCTTCTTAATGTATTATTTATTTGCAAAAATTGTCTATGACAGTCAAAATAGCTGGGCTTCTTATTATGTTTCAATCTGAATGACTTTGATCTCTACAGACAAATCGGACATCCTAAGATCCTAGTTGTACTTCATCTAGATGACATTCCATAAGTTAGAAAATCATTTATTATCCAAAGAAGAGCAGCCTTCATTACAAAAGTTTAATCAGTAGGTACATTATACTTAAGAGCACCTTCATCCCATAGCTACTCTAACTCTGCAATCAATTGTTGTATATAAACATCTATAAACTTTTTTGGATAGAGACCTAACCTGATGTTTTGAGGGTCCATCGCAAATTCAGGGTATGTTCTATCAAAATGTTTCCATGCTTCTACATCTAAAGGATGACACATTAGACCTTTTTTCTATTTCATGATTTGCATGCCAAGTCATGTGTTCAATGGTGGCCTGAGATACATAAAGCTTTTGCAATCTGGGGATTAAGGGCAGATAAAACATTTTCTTATATGGTTTACACTTCTGATTACAACCTGCCTCTCTTTAATCTTGTACCTAGATTGGTTACAAATTTTGTAATATTTTGCATTTTCATCATCCCTCTAATATAACATACAACCCCTACTACATACATCAATCCTAACAACTGGAAAACTTGAGTTATTCACTGGTTTCTTCATATCATAAAAATCATTTGGCATGATGCTATCATGAGCATTGTTTCCCGTATTATTCCAATAAAACCAATTCTCAGACACATTATGCTCTGTATTGATATTTAATAGTCTTGATGTCACTGATAACTTAGTATGTTTGTCACTACCTGCCCATAAAGGTTCATCTGCTACTTTCAACACTTTCCCAAAACTAATTAGATGGAAAAGCTTCATTATCTACATTCTCATGAAGACCTGTTATTCCTACTTCTTCTAATTGTGATGCATAACTAATATCTACCTGTTCAAATGTAGGAGCAAAACTATTTACGTTCACGTGAGTCCATATCCAGCCCCTCATGTTGGTCCAACGAAGTACTAGGCAAGTCTTTATCCTCCGAACTATCTGCAAAACAAAGGTGCAAGTCATATACAAAAGCACAAATTAAAGACTTTCTGCAGATTCAATATCAGCATGAAAAATAATCATATTGTATTACGCAACTCGTGTATGAAAAACAACCTTGACAATGCATATAGCTTGGCAACAATAAATACAGGTGACACATAGTTGCAGTGAAAAAAAAAAAAAGAATGCTTCCACTTTTCACGCTGTAGGTCATTTAGCAAGCTTCACTATTTACAAAATGCCAAGACCTTTGCTCCAGCTGAAAGCCTACTCCACATATCCTTGAATAAACAAGAGAATAATGAACTGACGACTGAGACAGAATATGAAGACGATGCCCGCAGCGACGACGTTTTAATTACTGACGAACGAGGCTTCAACATAAGAGAAACAAACGATTCTTTGGGTCGGTTCAGCCCAACCCAGAGGCAGAGATAGCCGAGGTCAGGATCCCAGTTTGTCATTTTACTCTCCGGCTCCTGTTATTTCACCACACATAGATAATTAAAAAAAATCATTCATATATCTTGAAATAAAATCGTTATGAAAAATAATTTTTGACTAAACAATTTCTAAATGATAAAAACATTTTCTTTGATTTTTTCTTCTTTAAGAAGATCATAACACGAGGAATTGAAATCTTTAATTCATGGATATGCGTAAAATACACAAGTCGGTATGTCCTGATTAAGGTTCGAAACGGATTAATTATTCGGGTCGTTCTGTCATTGTCGTAGGACCCTCACTTCCATTACATCGTTATCCATGCACTGCCATGGCCCACGCAACCTGGTCGATACATGTGATTTGAATAATGAATTTACTAGCAACAGAATTGGATATTTCACCGTTGATTTTGGGGCTGTTGCGCATACTATACTAATGGCTGAACTCTTAGTGCTTTGCACGGTTTTATTGTAGTTGTTAACCGTGGGGTCCCTGAGAGCCTCTTGGAGGAGGCGATCAACGGGTCACGCAGGTTTTTCCGAGCAGGAAACCGAGGCCCAAAAAGAACTTTACAATGGAGATCTGGCAAAGAGGGTCACGTACCGCAGCAACATGGAGCGACAGTATATTTGGCTTCATGGGACCGGAGCCTCCCCAGCCGGAGGTGTTGCTCGAAGATTGCAGGGTGAGCCAATGGGCTGCTGTTGAGATTTTCACCTTTCGAATTGAAAAATTCATGAACAAGTTCACAAAGTGAATCAATGAAGATAGTTTGCAAAAGAATTGCAGTAGTTCAAAGAGGTGCCAAGTAAATTGTTTTCACTGGATGATACTTGATAGCCTTTTCCATTTCCTTCAATAAATCAAGGGCTGAACTAGCAAGAGTATGAAACTTGAGTTATTCGTGTAATTTTTTATTGAACTGGCCAGAATAGGTGTTGAATACTCAAGAAATGAAAGTGCCTAGTTTTTTGTTTAATCAGCTAAAGCAATTGCTACCGCTAAATGCGTACGACATTTCTCACATAAGTTCCACTGCACATGTCATGACATATAAGTTTGCATCGAGCCTCAATCAATGGGACCAATTATAAAATGATCCTCAATTATTGATCATTTTCGCCGACAGAAACCTCGGAGGTGCTCGTTCTATTCTGTTTGGTAGAAAAAAAACGATGTTTCTCGACAGCTGACCTTAGTTGGGCCCCACAGAGACGGACCCAGCCGACGCCCTTAACCCTAAGTCTTAGGGTAGGAACCTTCGATTCAAACAATTAGATGGCTGCAAAAATCGGACTCACTTTCTTTCCTTTCTGCATTTTGCTTCTCTTTTGTCCATTGAAAAACCTTTTAAATTCATCTCAAAATAAGAAAAGTATTTTTTCTAATGAAAGACTCAACTGTTAGTTCAAATAAATTTCTGAGACCTTCCAGTTCGCACCGAAGACAGAGACGATGTGGTCGAGGCGGCAGATGTGAGCTCGGGAGGCGACTGGTGGGGCTTTTGGGAGAGGGGAGCTCCTGGAGGCGACGACAGAGGCAACGTGCCGGAGGATGTGGCCGAGGCGTTGGTTCTGAGCTTAGGAGGCCATCAGTAGGGGCCCTTGGGAGTGACAAAGAGGAGTGGCTCCTGGATGCGTGGAGGTGGAGGCGGAGGCGGTGGCGTCACTACCACATCGTCACTCCCTCGTGTTTAGCTTCTTCTCTAAATCATCAGTGACGAATATCAAATATCACCACTATATAACCACATAGAGCGAGCTTCATTGAGACCTAGCTCACTCAAACACAGCAATCCCTTGTGACAGAAAACACAATGGTCACTACCACAGATGGCAAATATGACCGAGCTGATCGAATTGAGAGCATTCAACGAGACCAAAGCTGGAGTCAAAGGCCTCGTGGACACTGGGATCGGCCCAGTCCCCCACACATTTGTCCGGTCGCCCGAAAAAGTGGCCTGCCTCATGGGTCGGGTGGAAATCTCGGGCATCAACCTAGAATGCGTGAACGCAAGCCCCACCCGTCACCATGAAATGTCGTGAAATATTGCGCAAGCATCGGCAAAATTGAGGTTCTTCCAAGTGATCAACCGTGGGGTCCCTGGGAGACTCTTGAGGAGGCGATCAACGGTTTGCGCAGGTTCTTCGAGCAGGAGATGGAGGAGATGGAGACTAGAAAAGAATTTTACCCTAAAGATCTTGCAAAGATGGTGATATACGACAGCAACATGGGACTTTATCATTCAGTCGCTGCTGATTGGAGTGACAGTACTTTTTGTTTCGTGGGACAGAAGCCTGCCAGCCCGAGGAGTTGCCCGAAGCTTGCAGGTGAGGCCAATGGCTTCTGTCGCGTTTTTCACCTTTCGAAAAGAAAAATTCATGAACAAGTTCACAAAAGTGAATCGACAAAGATAGTTTTGCAAGTAGTTCGTATAGGTGCAAAGTAAACAGTTTTCACTGTATGATACTTGATAGCCTTTTCTATTTTCTGCAACAAATCAAGGGCTGAATAGCAAGTGTATGAAACTTGAGTTATTCACGTGCTTTTCGATTGAATTGGTCAGAATAGGTGTTGAACAATCAGGAAATGACCAGACCGTGGGTGTCACAAAGCATTCAGATGATGACTTCCTCCCAATTCTCCTCCAGATCAAACTGGAGGACTTCAAGTGCTTCATGAGAAACAGTGGATCGACGTTCCTCCAATAACTGGAGCACTAGTGATCAGCGTCGGAGATCTTTAGCAGTTAAGTAGCTTTGGCAAGACATCATTGCTCATCTCCCAAACTTTTCTCAAATCGTGTTTTGATCGTTTGAAACAGTGCGATCCTCTTGTCGCCCTTATTACTGTGCTTTGCTGCATGCTAAGTTAGTTGAAGAGCTCTTGAGAATTCAGGAATTAAATTACCATGGCATCTTCCCCGTGGCAATAACATCACGTCTTATACAATGTGTTTGCCTTTCCCAAATGACTTCTGCATCAAGTATTCTAACAGAACTATTTGACTTTTCCAAACTTGATTCTAAATTCGTTAGATCATGCTAGCCTCATATTGACAGGTTCAAAATTGTCTGAATGAGACATATGTACGTTGAAAACAATGTTTTCTAACAGGAGCGGGCAATGTCGGATCTAGATATTCTGCAGTTTTTTGTATTTATCAACATTAAGATTGCAATCATTGTAGTACATAAATTTATGTTCCTTCATTTTTGACCTCAGAACTGACAGACCGAGCAGCGCTTCACTAATCGTTTCATTCGCAGCTCAAAACAAACGACCGGTTTAAGAGAGTCAGTGGCGTGCTTCTTCAGCGACACTCTTGGTCATCTTCACGGCTGTATGGACCCATCAAGGAATTAATATCAGCAGACAACCCACCAATCTACAAGGAGGGCTACGCTTCCAAACTACATTGCCCATTACATTTCCTGATTTCTAGCTGTAGACCTAGACCTGTAAATTTATTAACGTGGTCTTATTGATGTCTGTATTTGAAGATAAAAGTCTGTTCAACACCGACCACCGCCGACCACTACCGCCCACTGCAGGGCAGCGATCTGAGGGGGTCGCCATCTCTAGCTACCGAGAAAAAGGAAAAAAATAAAATAAAATAAAATACTTTTCTAAAAAATAACTAATAATTTGTTAATAATAAATATTATTTTAAAAAATTAAAAAATTAAATTGCATGAAATTGTTTTAGTATATCATTTTTCAAGATAAATTATAATAAATAAATATTTTATAATTTGATTAAATATAGAAGTATTTAAGTAATACCGGTTGGGTCGGGTATAGATCGTTAAATTTATATTGCATGAAAATGAGTCAAACGGACTAAATGGGTCAATATGGTTGTATCATATTTGACCCGACCCAAATCCGATCTGACTTGACCCGACCCGACCCGACCCATTTATTTGAGACCTCCTTTACAAACACTAGTCTACATCGAGAAAATTTGTGCTTCCCGGAACATTTCTGTTGTTCGTTCAGCTTCGAATTCCACTTTGTATTTGGCGGCTAGGATAAAGGTGGAATTGTTGCCGGCCTCCCAACTCGCTCAACCACAATAACCAAAATCCACCGCAAGGCAAAAGTCTATATACTATTTCTAGATTTTCAATGAAACATTGATTTCCATTAAGATGGACATATCTTGAAACCCAATGGATCGAATCGAGTCAGCATTGCATTAAGATGATGCAGGTTTTGTTGCAAGGGCTAAGACGATTTGAGAGATCGTCCTGTCATCTATCGATGGACAACTCTGTCCTAACAGATTTTTTTAATTTCCATAAAATGCAGAATTAAAGACCATTATTTAAACATCATTGTCATTTTCTCAGCAAGTGGAAGCTCAAAAGCTATGACTTTCTCCTTCCATTTTTATGAAACTAATAATGCTAACTTCGAAAGGAACCTCCCAATGTGATACTGTTTCTCCTCTCTCCATCTTTCAGCTACAAAGAGGCTGCTCATATCATGCATTGCAATGTCTCCTAACATCATATCCAAACTCATCTCCAACAAATTTACATTCACAGTGAAATTGAATTGCAGTTGGAAAAAACAGAGAGAGAGGAACATACCTACTATCGATTTTGGCCTCTGACCCCAGCGAGCAGAGCTACAACAAAGCAAGCCACGACTTGAAAACCGGCGCTGTCCACGCTGGAATCACCGAAATCCCCAGAATCTTAATCCAACCGGACAAGACATTCAAAGAAAGCCTCCGAATTGAACAGTGGAATAGAGAATCACAGAGTCCCGATCGCCGACCTCGGCTGAATCGATTGTGACCTGGCCAAGAGGAAGGAGGCAATCAATAGGATGTGACGCGCGTCAGAGACGATGGGGTTCTTCCAGGTGGAATACGGAGTTCCGGCGGCTGTCATGGAGAGATGAAGGAGGGGGTAAGGAGATTCTACGAGCAAGACGATGAGGCAAAGGTCTTCCACACGCACGGCGAAACTAGGAAGTGGTGTACAGCAATTTCTTCTACTGCATGGCGCCGAGCCCACCGTCGCCAGAGGAGCTGCCGGAAGTTTGCACGTGTGTGAGCATATGTTCAGCGAGGCCTTCGGTAGCAGAGGCAACGACGGCAGTTTTACCTGCAACGATCAACTTTTGTCAAGTATATTTTTATTTTATATGAACCGATTAATTTAATCTGAAAAAGTAATCAATGGAGCTAATAATTCATAAGTGGATTACTGCCTGCGACGGTAAACCTTTGTTATGTACATATTTTACTGCTATATGAACCGATATATCTAATCTGAAAGACCTAAAAAAAATCAATGGAGGTAAGTAATAATCATAAGTGGATACATGTATAATTTTTTCATAATTCTCTTAAACTAAATGAAATATAAATGTCGACGAGAAAGTCTAAGCGACTTGTGTTCTAATGAATGTGAGAATACAAGGGACAATTGGCTAAACCACTTTCTTGATAAATATGTACTGGCAAATTGAAATGAGTTATCCAGAATGCCAATAGTTGAAAGTCAACACTTGG
>JAGVVM010013691.1:0-26176 GCA_019149425.1 Psidium friedrichsthalianum
TCGTTTCTAAGCAGATCAATCATCCGATCTTCCTCCTCTCCAGTACTCTCTCTGAAGTGTTCCTCCTTTCGATAGTGTTCCAGTTCCACCTGTTCAGATTCGCCGAGAGCCTTGAGGTGTTGTGCTCACCTCTTCGCTGCTGCCTGTTCCGTGTAGCCGGGAAACAGACGTCCGATCAACCTCGAGCACGTACCGGGGGACGAATCTGTTTTAAGGAGACTGTGTGAAACACAGGCCTCGGTATTCGTGCCTAGTATCGACTCAATTTCCATTACTTATAGTGATTTCAATTTATTTCATTTTGCCTTTAATTTGTATACTGTTTGTGGCGGTTAGATTAACGCAAGTTTGAATTTGTGATAACATGGTTATCCCCAGAAGCCAAGATGCCATATCTAAGATCGAGGAGGGAGAGAGAGAGAGAGAGAGAGAGAGAGAGAGAGAGAGTTGGTAGTGGCTGAGAACTGAGATAGAATCGAGTTCAATTTATGGAGAAAATTCAACCCATTTAATAGGGAGGAGAAGAGTTTTTTCTTTTCTCTTGTGGGTCCTCTCGAACACACGTGTGGCAAGGTGAGTGAATAAGGAAATCACATCTGAAATTGTTTAGATATAAATTATTGTTAATAAGATAGATATTCACAGTTGACAAGCAATCATTTTCGCTTTATTTATGATTAAGGAAGTTGTGTCAAAAGACTCTTGTGTAACAGAGAAAGGTGCATGTACAGTTGGTATTTTGATGAGGTCCACAATTATAACGAAGTAAAAGCGCGGTTTAGACTTAGAAGATGTCGATGGTGATTGAGCCCATTAAGGCTATGGGCGAGTAGCGATTGTATTTAGATCTAGCGAAGCGATTGTGACTTGGTTCAAACGTCAAGCCAATGTAAAGATTGTTAAAATTTATCTCGAGTTTGAACCGTTTACAGATACAAATTGGTCCGTTAAGGAAAACGAAAATCTTGAAAATATTATGAGGAAATTGAATATTGTGAGCTCGGATCAAAGAAGAGATTTAGTTTATTTCTTTCAAGATTTTAGTTTTTCCTTAACAAATCAATTTGCATCCGCTAAACTCAAGATAAATTTCAACGGTCTCCCCGGGATGAAGACGTCACTTTGCGGGTCGGCACCTTCGGCTTTCACGTCGCCGGCGCTGCCATTCCCGACCAAAAGTCCCTCACAGGCACATCAACGTCCTCTTGAGGCTGAAGGGTGCGCTTGGCCTTCTGGGCCTTCTTGATCTGGAACTTGAGGCAGCTGACGGACACAAACATCTGTGCGTGCTCTTCTTGCCATCGAGTGACTTGGTCTGGAAGCAAAAGGAAAAATTAAAAGAAGGGGCATGTAATTTTATATGGAGGAGATGTTTTGGAATTTTAATTTAGTGGGGCCCCACCCAAAAAATAATAACTAAGTCAGAGTCTCGGTTGCTTCGACTGTTTAAACAAGCTACTCCTTATTCGCGAATCGTCCATCCTCATTTCGATTCTATTGTCAGATTAGATTCGCTTTCTCGATTTTGTGATGATTCCCAGCCGCCTTTAGCTTCTATTTTTGTGATGATTCCCAGCATGCTAGCAAAAGCATTCCTAAAATAGTGGATGCAAAGCAAAAACATTACGAAATTAGCACTTTTGGGCTTTTTACGAAAATGGTTTAAAAAATTTATCTTTTTACGGATTTGGGTTTCGCGGCTAGAAAATTACGAGAAAGGGCTTGTTGCAGTTCAAACTGCCGAACAAGCCCCGTTCGGCGCTTCAAGCGCCGAACAACAAAAAAAATAAAAAAAAAAACAACAAAAAACCTTGTTCGGCAGTTCAATTGCCGAACAAGAAAAAAAATAAAAAAAAACCAAAAACCATTGTTCGGCAGTTGTAACTTCCGAACAAGGAAAAGTTGGGGAGGGGGGGAAGTGGTGGGTTAAAAAAATTAAAAAATTCGTAAAAAAATTTTAAAAAGAAAAAATAGCAAAAAATTCTAAAAAATTTCCATAAATTCCAAAAATTAGGGAAATTGACCATTTTTAACGAGTCGGTCCTATTTTTGATGGTTTTCCCTTTTAGAATTCGAAATGACGATTTGCCCTTACGAGCAAATTGTCTCGAAAATTTCAAAAGTTTCCAAAAAAAATTCCAAAAATTAGTAAATGGGCCACTTTAATTGGCCAATCCTACTTTTAAGGATTTTTTCTCATCTATCTTTTCAAAATAATGATTTTGCCCCTTATGGAAAAAAAGTATTCACAAAAAAAATATTCCATCATAAATCTTTTTCTCATCAATCGTTACCTGTTCATTTTCTTGCAGAAGATCTGAGTCAGACACATAATTCGAATGTGATGCTGACTCATTATGAGCAAAACCCATATAAACCAAAATTATGTATTATTATAATTTGATGTACTAGAACTTTTTACATCATAAATATGATATTGCTATGTGTTGACATCGTTGAATCTATAGGCATTGAAAAATCATATTTAGAAGCTTTAACGAACCCTGAGGATCCAATTTGGAAGAAAAGTAATTTTTGAAATTTGTCGTAAATTTTTAATATTATTTTTCATATTAAGAAAATATCCGAAAATAAGAAAATAGATTCCGTAGACTACAAATATGAAGAAATTGCCAAAATTTTATTTAAAAAACCTTTCCATGTTGGACCATTTTAAAATACTGACTATTTTTTTCGTGAACATTTTTTTTCCATAAGGGGCAAAATCATCATTTTGAAAAGATAAATGAGAAAAATCCTTAAAAGTAGGATTGGCCAATTAAAGTGGCCCATTTACTAATTTTTGGAATTGTTTTTGGAAACTTTTGAAATTTTTCGAGACAATTTGCCCGTAAGGGGCAAAATCATCATTTCGAAATGTCTAAAAGGGAAACCATCATCAAAAATAGGACCGACTCGTTAAAATGGTCAATTCCTAATTTTGGAATTTATGGAAATTTTTTAGAATTTTTTTGGTATTTTTTCTTTTTTATAATTTTTTACGAATTTTTTAATTTTTTTTAACCCCCCTCCCCCCCCCCAACTTTTCATTGTCGGCAATTAAACTGCCGAACAAGGGTTTTTGTTTTTTTTTTATTTTTTTTTTCCTGTTCGGCAATTGAACTGGCGAACAAGGTTTTTTGTTGTTTTTTTTTTTTTTTTTTTTTGTTGTTCGGCGCTTGAAGGCCGAACGGGGGCTTGTTCGGCAGTTGAACTGCCGAACAAGCCCATTTCTCGTAATTTCTAGCGCGAAATCCAAATTCGTAAAAAGATAAATTTTTTAACCCATTTTCGTAAAAAAGCCCGCACTTTTGCCCCAAAAGTATTACCTTGGATTTACTTTGCACTTCTCGGAAATTCATCGGGTCTTACTTTACGTCCTCTAGTTCCACAACCACCACATTCACATCGACATTTACCCCAAGCCCCTGCCACGGTTGAATTTCTTCACAATAAACTCCCTACCTCAAATCAAATGCACTTCACTCCAAAGATATTAATTTGTGCTAATCTTTTTTCATTGAGAGCATCCTCGTGCCCTTATCCTATATAATTGTGAAAACGGCGAGAACTCTTGATCATCAATCGCCAAATTCTTAAGATACCTATACAACCATTATTTAGGATATTACGTTAGGATTCGCGTACAATCAAGTCGAAGTAAAACGTAAAGCGAGAAAGAGAAATCGAGACACGAGATTTTATTTTGATTCACTATAATTATCATATCGCACCTCTTGTTACATTTCTCAATTCTAGCGAAAAAGAGTATATATACCAGTAGATATTCATAAGCCCAAATTTAAACTATTAATGAAAATTTATGGGCTTAAAATGCTCAAAGCCCTTTGGTGTACAAGAGGTGCTGCCCCTCTTGAGATTCACCGTCCGCTCAACGTAGAGCGAGATGACGTGCTTTCCTGTCATAAGGTAATATGAACTACACTTCAATAATTATTATATCCATATGTATTTTGCGTAAATTATTTCTTGAAGGAGAGGAAGGTTTTGATTTGTCGTATGACATTAGTGATCACTTACCCTGACGTCGTGAACTCATCTATCAAAGAAAAAGAGTCCCTATGTCCTTCCTTCACCTAAGTTAATTTATGATGTTGAAGTGTTCATCACGTAGGTTACCCTAATTTCTTCCCATAGAAGTTGCTGCATGTTACGGTATGATTCATTTGGTTCAATCTCTGTTTGTGCATAGATATGGCCGATTATAGAGGAGTTCCACAGCTGCTGTCAAAATTCTCCTTCAACATACTCTACGTGATTTTCGATCTCTTTATTTTTTAAAAAAATTAATTAAAATACCATAAAAATTCATAAAAATAAAAATAAAATTAATTTTGGAAGCCTTGGCCAAGTCTAAGGAACCATTTTTTAACAAAAATAATTTTCGAATTTTTTGGCATTTTTAATATTATTTTTAATTAAAAAATTCAAAAAAATAGAGAAATAGCATTTGTGACCAAAAAATATGAAAAATAGTCATCAGGTTTGCGAATCATACTGCAACATGCAACGACTTTTTCAGTCCTAAACTTATCCTCTATTTCCTTGAACTTTTGGCCAGCCAACATTTTTTTGTGGCCAGATCATATTTTGTCTTCATGTAGGAAAATTCTAAAGTAGGCTTCTTTCTACCCACTAACTTCAATTAAAAGGTGATTTTATACGAAGATTAGCAAGCTCAAATTTATTTCAAAGGTGAAATTAGCTCGACCAAAATGAATTTAAAAGTCTTTCGATGAAATGTTGTGATCGATAAACAAATAAAATGGTTGGAGTGGACATCACGCTCATGGAACGTGCGGTGAGAAATGCCAATTAGTAAGGTGTCGCGACCCTTCGCACTTCGAGATGCAAACACAAACGAGTTTAGAGGTGATACCGAAATCTACAGATCTGGTGCAATCCGTAGATCAGTTTAGACTCTTTCAAGTCCTCATCTCGTGCGACAACTTGGATTTTTCGGTCATACACCTAAACGCGCGCTGTAAACTCAAATCACGAGGACTCCTCAATGGTCCCCAAAAATTTCGTTCGACTCTAGAATTTGTTTGTTCACCTAATAGTAAGAAAGCGACCCGAGCAAGTTTTTCTGTGTATAGACTAAACTTTTACTGGATGAACAATTTTTAGGCCAATTGATTTGATGTTGAGTTCGCTCGTAGGTTATGACGTTTATACGTATGATTTAAGTAATGACTCTCATCGCGAGTTGGATGGAAACGATGTTATAAAAAAAACTAGATAACCTGCTTATTTTTAATCGGAACTTCCTATTGGATTGAAGTGGGTTCAACCATTATTATTTATTTCTAGTATGATGCTATAAATCACACGACTTTGTGGCCATGCGTGCATTTGATTTTCTTCTGTCGTTGTACTGAAGCAACCCTTTCTTAGAAATACGAGTATCGTAGCAGTTGGCTTTGAACCCAACATGTCCTCGTACATTTTCTATGCATAAAGCTAGCAATAGGAAAAACAAATGGAGCATAGTTCATCGATTTCTACCAACGCATGATAAGATAAATTAACTCCCTGATTAAGCTTTATACGCACGGTCATCATTTGACGTTATATATGTTCGTTATTGAATATTGCTTCCATGATTTACAACTTCAGTTGCTAGAGATTAAGCGGTAAATTTTAGTAGGGATCGAACGCGTAGCGCACGTTCTTTCCATCGCGTCATTTAGTTCGAACATTGCTTCTTTTTAACATAAGATGAGTTACTTAGAGATGATAGATTTGCATATTTAGGGTGAGTTTTTCTCTGGCCATTGCTAGCGAAGAACTTGGCGCATAATCACTCGAATTTTGCCACATAAGCTTTTCAAACACCAAGCGACATGAACTTAGGCATGATTGGACTTTGCATAATACCGCAAAAATAAAATTTTTGTTTTAGTAAAAGAGTGGGGATGGGCGGCCATAGCGCATTTCGGGCGTTATCATAAAAGGTCCCGCGCACGCTAACTAATAGTTAGTTGAGTACACACACACACATATATATATTGAGTAAAGTAAATTATATTATCTAATCAAAGCGCGAAAATAAGGAGAGTCATATATATTTAGTCTCTCTATAAGTGTACAAGCTGATTAGAAATGCCATAATGACATCACTTGAACTTGGGGATAAGAATACCACAAATGTCATAATTTTCATATGGCGCTTATTTGAGTGCCATAACTTTTATTCGACGCTTGAGTGCCATACATTCTTGAAAATGTTCGCTTGAATGTCATAACTTTATAAAAATGTTCACCCAAGTGCCAAAAATCAGATCTTGCAGAGCATTGTAATGAAAGTCTTTAAAAAATTGTTATACCTAAGTGACTGATTTGAAAATTATATAATACTCAAGTGATCGGAGAAAAGAGTTACCACATTCAAGTAAGCGCAGACACTCATGTTAGTGAAACTAAAGTTATGTCACTCGAGTGAACACTATATAAAAATTACGACACCTGTGACTGTATCGTGCTTTCCCAAAGCTATGATCTCTTTATTATCGTGATTTCCCCACCAAGTGGTATCCCTCAATGAAATTGAAAATGCATGTGGCGTGCTGCCCTCATTGTTGTGGAATCCGACCGGGATCTATTGAACACTAGGAAGTGTCCTCGTATTGCTCCTCCGGACGTTTCCACGTGTCGGCTCCTTGCTCAAAGGACCGTGCAAGGACACGCGGCGTCCAGTCGATCCGTTAATCTAATAAGGTGATTAATCAAAACGGAAGTATTCTTGATTCTTTGGATATTCTTCTAGGGGAATATTATATCTCAAGCCTTTGCTAAGATTGTACAAGAAAAGAATCCGTTGCTAATGTGCAAGAAAATAAAATTTCATGAAACTACGATAGAATGATCTTACGACATTTTACATAAATGCTGCAAGTCATTAACGCGTCATAATTTGTCGAAATAAATTGATTATACCTTATAAATGGCATTCCAAATGAGACATTGAATTGTCATGCTTAAGCCATTTTGATTCGTGTTGCAGTTGCAACACACTGATGACAAACTAATTGGAGTGATTTGAAGGTTATATGCTATCTACATAGGATGGTGTCGATGTTCATGTCAAAAGTTTTCGATCAAAATTGATCGAGTGAATTCAATTGGCAGAACATGAAATGGTTTATAACTCAATTGGCATAATTAAAAGTTTATGATTGAATTAGTAAAAATGCGATATCTTAGCGACTAAATTAGATTAATTTCCCAATTTTCTCCATCCCACGACCTTAAAATAAGGAAAAGATACATGGGAAAATGAAAGGAAATGCTCAAATAGGCCCCGGGGCTCAATCCTGTGCACCCTTCTTTCGCTTTGATAGATGTAGACAAAGCGAAATTGCCATGTCGCCACGTCTAACTTATCATATTAGTAATTTCAGTCAAAAGTTGAATTTCTCGAGGATTCATGATAAATCCAATGCCCCTAATGTCATTTTTCTTCCCCAGGATTTCAGACCATAATATTATATTTAAGAGATTTTTTATAAAGGACGGTAAATAACTATGAAAAATGTACGTATTCCTCCTAGGATGGCCTGCATCTTTTATCCAACTACAATCCTCACACTTCTTTGTAGGATCGCGAACATACATGCCTCTCTGTCTCTCTCTCTAAGTTCAATCCTCGCTGCCATCATGTCGATCCCAATCTAAGTGGCTCCTTGATGGCTATTAAGATCTCAACCCTGTTGTTGATCAAAAGGTCCATTTAGGAATCATCGTCTCGCTCGGGAGGCCAACGACTCAATGGCTATGGTGATCTTTAACTTCAATCCTCCCCCCACCAAGTCAACCCAACCTAAGTGTTTCCTTCATGGCTATGAGAACTTAACCTCGTGTCGAGCCTCAAGGTCGTTTAAGAGTCATCACCTTGAGATTTGGAGACCCGACAACTCAAAGGCTATGAAGATCTCCAACTTCAATCTCAACTATCAACGTGGACGGTCTAAAATCTCAAATGCGAGGGTTCAAGTGAAGTTAAATGGAACATTCATAAGAAGTCTGAAATCTTATCCGGTACTAGTTCTCTTATAACATTTATTTCGGGAGGCTTGCTAGTCTGTCCTTCCACTATCACACTTGGATGGTCAAATGCCAACCACAAACTTATGACTGGCAAATAACCAAAAAAAAAAATTGTGAAAAAAAAATTGATGGCAAGTTTAACATGGTTAGTGCCGTGTACGGTCAGGCAAGACTTTTCCTTATTTCAGATTTATACATATGCAAAATCCTCTTCCATGCCTATGAGTTTCAAACGTGCATCCTTTTAGAGTGCACTCATAAGAGACTAATTGTTTCCACAATCAAAGCATGTCGCTACTGCATGAGTCTTTACCAGAAGTTCAGTAGCTTTTAATTGCTCCAAACTTTTGTTTTCATTAGAGCTTCGAACTTAAAAAAAAAAGCTCAAATTAGGAATATCACTAATCATCTTTTATCTCGAGAGTAGATTCTGTAGCACAATGCTATGTCTCAGTGTCGCGACCTAAAAAATGAGTTTTCTCAGGTTAATGGATTATTAGGCTAATTATTTAACTAACCTAACTCGGACTCTCCCAAGCCCATACCAATCGCAACTTATGGTTCAATATTTGACATGCAAAGATTTTCAATAGGAGCCGCACTAATCGTTCTTGGTAGGTCGATTAGAAACCTAAGTAAATAGCAGGAGAACTAAATTACTTCTACGAACCAGAGATTTAAAGTTCGGGGACTTGATTACGCTAGATTACTCTAACGCCCTTTCGGTACCATTTATTATCATGAAAAAATCATTTGAGAAGGCAACATTAATTGATTTTAACCTAAGTCACTAACAAAGGTTATCATGCGAGTGCACAATCATTAATTGAACATCCAGAAATCAAATAATCAAAGGAGCATGCGCCACACAAAACATTACTTCTTTTTTTTAGTTTTCGATTTTTATAAATGCATGAAAGACTATACTATATGCAATGCATGAAATTATTCTAACATGCAATGACATGAATTAAATGCAAGTCTAAAATGCAACCTATATGGCATGGCAAAAAAAGTAATGACGTGCATGGATGACATGGCAGGTTGATGTGCAAGTATGACGTAGCAAATATGACATGGTAAGGAAACATGGCATAAATGACGTGGCAATAATGATATGGCAAGTATGACCGTGGCAATGAATGACGAAGCATAGATGACATGGCAAGTATAATTTTTTTATTTTCGGATGAATTTATTTCTAAAATAGAACTATGTCAAAACAATATTTATCTTGCATATTTTAGAGTTTAAATTGACCTAAACCCTAATATATTAAAGATGGATTATTTTAGACATGAGATTCTATTAAAACATGCAATTTCTATCCTAAAATGCAATCTAACCTAAATATTTTACAAAAAAGTAAGATATGCAATTATCTACATGATGCTATTTTTAAAAGATATGCAATGTTCAAATATGGAATATGAATGAATGCAAATTTTTTAGAATTTTTGGAAAATTATATCATGCGACGGATATATTCCAAAAAATATAACAATCAGGCAATCCAAGTCAAAATAGGAAAGTAAATTGCCAATCAAGAAAGTGGATATATCAATCAAGTTTTGCAAACATTTCGCGATATTTGAATCCAATCTTTAATTCGTAATCTTACGATTAAAGATTGAACGCAAACCATTGCCTAATCGAGTATTCCATCAATAATTCTAAAGATGGAATTTTCCCGATTATATGACAAGTTGCGGATTAGAAAAAAAAAATTCCTAATCAGCCTGTATTTTGAAAAATATCCCTTTGATGTAATACAAGATATGACGAGATATACAAGATGCACAAAATAGACAAGCGAATATGTCCCTCAAATTCGAGAATAAGAAAATTACCTTAATTGTAAGGTAATTTCCCTAATTTGAACTTGCACGAACTTGCGACTACCAGTCAATCACTTCTGGATTGATTTGGCTTTCGAAATTTTTTGCGCGTGGAAGAGGCGAAATCACAACAAGTTTCTTCGGTGTAGCAGTAGTCTCCTTCGTACAGCAAGTTGCAGAGCTTGACAGGGGAGTTTGGTGTAAAGTCAGCAACAACGAACGGCTTCTCGAGGCAGTGAATCAGCAGAGGAGTCTTCGGCTGCAGAGTCAAATTCTCGGTGCAGTAGAGGAGTCCGTTGAAACCGAACAGCAAGGGACAGCAGGAGGGGGAGCTTTTTGGTTTCGTTCAACAGCGGCAAGAAAGGGAATCACACGGCACCAAACAGCAACCAAACCAAATCACTCTTGCCTCACGCGTGTTCTCTCAAGTTTCTCTGAATTTTTTGTCCTTCCAGAGTCCCCCTTTCTGACGTGAATGAAGGTCTCTTTATATAGCACAAGAGGATTGAGCTACCGATACAATTGGAATGGTCACGGTGATGCGGACACCATAATATATGCCCACCAGCATCGATAGAACGGGGTGCTGGAGAAAAGATGTACGAGACAGCAAGAAAGAGAAGAAACTGCTGAACTTTCACCAAGAAGGATTTCGATAAGCAAATTCGAACACACTTTGGATATGTTTCACTTTTATGTGCAATTTAGCATCTTGATGTCCACAATCAACATGTGTGAATTAACCGGAGCTTTTTCTGAGACGGCAAGCAGGGCACTTTTTAAATGTTATCCTGAAAGGAAGAAAGTGCCCCACTAGAAGAACGACTAAACGTCTAAACCTCTGTCCAATTTACGTTGTCTTCAAGAATGGCAGAAGTAGTTAGTGGAAAGGCTGGAACCTCATTCTTCTTCAAGCTTTAAGATTACTGAAGACGAACAGTGTGATCGTACATTTTAAGATTGATGCTCGCAATCTACACGTTGACATCTTGATTGAAATGATTATTTGCCAACCTTAGGCTTCACTGTTGATACCTTGACGTTTAATCACTTTTTACTTTAAAAATTAATTAAAAAATCAAATTAATTAAGAAAAATTCAATTAATTCAAAACCAACTTCGGAACATTTGGCCAGCATAAGGATTACTTTTTTTTGAGCAAAAAAAATATTTTTCAAAGTTTTTTAAAGATTTTTAGAATTTAAAAATAACCAAAATTTACAAAAATACCCAATGATGTCCCCAAAAAAATCTGAAAAAATAGTCAATTTTTTTAATCTCATTTGTGTATGGTCACTTTAGATTTTTGAGGATGCGACTTGGTCATAAACCCCCGAATTCGGTCAAAGGATCGAAGCCCGTGTCATTTTTTCTGCAAGAACGGCTCAGTCCAATTTTTGGCCAGCCGGTTCGATCGAATCGGACCGGTCCGGTCCCACCGAAACCAGGTTAAGAAGAAACGAGAAGCAAAAATAGGAACGCAGATGTCTCTTTTCCTGCCCCCAGTCGAATCAGCGTAAGGCGCACTTTGGTGAAAAAGAAGAGCTCGTGAGTTAGAGTGTGGGAGATCTGGTTTCCACAGACAGCCAAAAAGAAGAAAGAAAACGAGACAGCAGAGGACTTGGTTCTTGGAGGGGGGCAAGAAACGTGAGAGAGAGAGAGAGAGAGAGAGAGAGATAGAGAGCAAAGACAAGAAAAAAACCCTCGTCTTAACTAAGGGAAAGGCGGAACGTTCTCCTTCTGCCCGAACGAAAAGATTTGAGGAGTTACACACTCGTCTGAACCTCCTCCTCCGAGCACTTGCATTCCTGTTCAAGTCCCGTGAAGCTTGCGCTAGCAGATTTGCCCAGCTGTTCCTCTCGAACCAGCTCACACCGATGGTACGAAGCCTCCGCGCCAGATCAGAATCACTCGACCGAGCCCCGACTCGGATCTCGCGGATCGACGGCGGCCTGCAGTTTGGCTGACTTGGCTTTCTTTTATTTCATGGAAATGTGAGTTGGGCTTAAGAGATCTTTGGGCTTTGCTTCGCTAGTTCTTTTTTTTTTTAAAGTGCTTTGGGTCCACGGGTTGGGCTCATGCCGTGAGCCCAACCCATGTCTGCACCCAGGCCGCAGAGGCCTGGTTTCGGACCTGTTCGGGTCGGGTCCAGCAGCCGACCCGGTCCGCCTTGTATTAAAATATTAAAAAGATAAAAAAAAATATTTAAAAATCCAAAAAAAATCGAAAAAACTGAAAAATTCCAGAAAAATTCTAGAAAATCACAAAAAAAAAAAAAAGAAAACGGCTAGATTGACCTTATTTTCCTAGTAGATGATCCAGTGTTCAACAACAAGCCACCATATTTTGATGGAAATGATTATAATGTGTAGTGCAACAAGATGAAGTGGTTTTTCAAGGCTTTAGACAATCTGCTATGGGACGTTGTGATTAACAGAGTAGTTCTCGCTATCACAGCAATTCCTTCTACTGAAAATGAAGGGAGCAACAATACTAATACACAGTAACACTTATGAATGCTGAAAAATAAAAAAGATAAGAGCTTGGCTCAAAAACTATTTACTCACTTTTTGTGCTTTATCCCTCTTATCTATAATAGTGTAGCAAAAGAAGAATCCGCAAAGACTATATAGGATAGACTTCATGTCACATATCAAGGAATCAATAGAGTCAAGGAAACTAACATTGGTATACTACTAAGTGATTATGAAGCTTTTAAAATGAAGCCAGATGAAACAATCATTGAAATGATTAACAGGTTTCAAATTTTAATTAGTTGTCTTGCGTGATAAGGTGCTCTTATTACTGAACCTATGCAGGTCAGAAAGATTCTTCAAGGATTAATAGACAAAAGGAACTAGATTAAGCCCTTGATCCAATAATGTTAAACCATGATACCTCTGTCCATTGATGAGCTTGTTAGAACATTACAATCATATGAAATAGAGTGCAACAACAATTCATAAGGTAAGAAGTAAATTGCTTTAGCCTCTAACGCTGATCTTGAAATGTCAGATTTTGAAGATAAAGATGAGGACGATGAAGAAATTGTGCTAACAGTGAAAAACTTTAGAAAGATGGCTCGAAAAGGCAAAAGCTTCAAGGAAAAGAAATCATTCAAAAAGAATTATCAAAAGCAGTCAGGCTACGACAAACAGGAAAGTAAAGATGTTGTGTGGTTCACTGCAAGACAGTAGGGCATATCAAACCAAAACATCTACTTTAGAAAAAGGACAAAGTCAGGTATAAAAAATACAAGAAGGCCCTAAAAGAAAAAACACTAAGTGATTCAGAGAATAGTGATGAAGATTATGCAAATCTATATTTCATGGAAAAATCTGATTCATATTCAGATTCAGATATTGAGGTATGTCTTTTTGAAATATCTGATTAAGTTTCTAAGTATATTGAGGAGTCATGCACAAACTATAAAGAAGCTCTTAAAAAGGTATCTGTTTTAAAAAAGGAGATTTCGTCTTTAAAACAACAAGATGTTCTTGAAAAGATAAGATCGAGTTTTTACAAAAAGAATTTCATCAAATGAAGGAAAATCATGATTTGATTTTAAAAGAAAATGATTCGTTGAAAACTGAGATTTCTCTAGCTGGTCATTGGACACTGGCAAGGGCGACCTGTTGATCTACGTCCAGCTAGAAGAAGAAGAAGAAGAAAAAGAAGAAGAATGAAATAAAAACACAAAATAATAAAATATTATTATAAATTGTCAACGTTAGTGCTGGCCAGTCAAAATTGGCTAGATAGACTGAATTGACACAAAAGAAAAAGTTTAGGATTCAATTAGCCAAAAAAATTAAAACTAAATTGATACAATTACAATACTTTTATGACTTTTTTGATATATTTTCCCTCTTAACACAAGTGACCACCCTCTCTCTACTTCGATCATAGCCTTGCCGCCTGGCGCACCAATGAGCCACACAACCCCCCACCACCACCAATTGGGGGCAATACTCTTCTTCCGTCCAATCCCACCATCCTCTCTTTCCTATCTCGAGGCTCGACGAAACGATGGCGGTGGCAGAGGAAGGGGGGGGGGGGGGGGGGGGGGGGGGGGGGGGGGGGGGGGGGGGGGGTTTGGTTTATGTTAATTAATTGGGCGTGGGGTTAAGTTCCATTATAACAAGGATATATTTGCTCCAAGAGATAACTTTCACCAGATTAAGTTTACCCTAACTTCATAAGATTGGAATCCTATGAAAAAAAATATAAAATCTCATGGGTTATCATGTATATGATGCAAAACTTACCAGCACCCGACCCGTCTGGCCCATCGATAATGATGAGACTTTGGGATAAGTCTAACAATTCCCCCTCACACATCGGGTCGACACTACTTAGGCTCTAATATCGGTAATTGGGTGGTCTTGGACCTCTTATTTAAAAATTAGTTCAAAGAATGAGACTTTCCTCGTACTTATAAATCGACTACTAGCCCCCTTTTACAATCGGTGTGAAATAACTCCAACAGTGGCAAGTCCAGCCAAGTTTACTCTTTTTTTTTTTTTGGGGTCAGATCGTAGGGTTAACCTAATGGCAAAGAAATGTTGTTTATATGTCTCTTTATTCCTTCGACAGACCTCAACACGTTTGTTTATCGCATTACCTTCTGGGCTGTGGTTGTCAATGCTCTTACACATCCACCCTTTTGCTTCAGCCAGGTCGACAACTTTAATAAGATCTTATTACACACCCCCCATGGCGCTTAATCACTCCTTCGCGACTTCTCCCTGAAAAACCGGGCTTGACGTGTGAAAATTAAAACAAAGCACAGCTCGCAGCATTGAATAGGTTTAATTCAATTCGTAATAATTCCTGTTTTGGCCAATTAGATCCTCGTAGCTTCGCCTCTGTCTCTCTCTCTATCTCTTCTTGCCGCCTCTTACGCCTTGAACATGTCGTATGGGTAACGTCTCCCCAAAAGACGTTCTGGTACTGCCAAATCCTCAAGCGCTCGAAAACCAGAAGAAACATAGGAATAAACAAACTGAACTTTCAATGAATATAAATAACCAAATATTTGTTTAAACTACTTACTATAGTTGTACTTATGATCGCACAAACACATGGCATGTGCCATTTTTTTTTGAACTATATGCAGATTACACGAGTCAAAAAGGAAAATTTGTGCAGATATTTCTTGCCCTTTTCATGGGCATATACGAACTATTCAGACGTGTATGTTCATAAGAAAAGAAGGGCAAACCAAATTTATTTTTTTTGAAAGAACAATCAGGTCTCTATCTGCATTTCAAATCATGGACTCTGCGGTTTGACAAACCGAGGCTCATGGTGCAATTCAACACCGACGTCAACCTCCTCTTCACGATCGTGATCAGGTGAACCCTACCCCTCACCTTCGCGTAGCTCGTCAGCTCCAGCACCTTGTCGCTCATGTCGCTGCTCAAGTTCTTGAGGTCGCTTATCCTGCTGGACCCGACCGCGACCGTGACGTCCACGTGCCTCGTCTCCCTCAACCCGACTGTCCCGCCGCCCATCGCCTTCTCCCCGACCACGGTCCCGTTGTAGATCACGGTCAAGTCGCAGTTCTCGAACTCGAACCGGCCAAAGTTGGTGTTCTTGAGGGTCGCTCGCACAGCGAGCGTCGCGTTCAGCCATGGTGGCGGGTCCTTGTTCGTGTAGTTGAGGAACTTGACCGACACGCCTCGCAGGGTGAACTCAGGGTCGGCGGGGCGCAGCACTATCAGGGAAAAGACCAGGGTGATCGCAGCGAGGACGACCACCGCGGCGAGGAGGTACACCGGCCACTTGCTGCTGCGTCCGCTGGGGGAGGAGGGCGGCCTAGGCTCCAACACCGGCGCGAGCTCCTCATCGCTCCGGTGGTGGATATTGGAGGCGCCGGCGGACGAGTTTGATGATTTTCTGCAGACATAACCGCTATCTGTATATCCGCTGCCGCTAGATCCAACGCGCTCAGCATTTTAAGAGATGATATGGAATAAAAGCTCGAGTCCGCTATGCTCCGGCAGCCCGAGAGATCAAGAACCTCCAAGTTGCTGGAGAATGCCAACTTCTTCACTGCCTCGCTGGTTATGAGATAGCATGATAGAATTCTCAGCTCGGTCAAAGAACACGGGGCCTCGGTCAGATCATGGAAAGCCAAATAAGACAGAGACTGGGAGTGCGCACCTCAAACTTCTTCAAGTTCTTGCAAGAATGGAGAAATGATGCGAAACCAGCATCGCTGACCTTTGAAAAGCCAGAGAGATGTATATTAATTATTATGTTATGCGCGAAGTATCATTCTTTCACAGAGTCGCAACGGGCTATTGAAATCCTCTGGTGTTACCTGGCCTACGTAGGGCCTTGGCGATTATCGCACACATGGTCTCATTAGGTTGAGGGTCGTTTCGTCCCATATTATTCACGAACCTCAGTGCTTGATCAGTTTTGCAGGGACCAGCTCGAAGTCACCACATTGACGTGAAACCCAAGCTTCAGGATTCTGCTCAGAATAGACAAACCAAAATCAACCGCTTTCACCGGCCAAAGCAATGCAGGGAAATATTCAGCAAGGCGACATTATCCTCAATCCCCAACGAAGGCAGCTGCTCAGTCAACCGGATCGCAGTGGAGTACTGCTTCATCCTCGCTATAGCACCCAACAGAAGACTAAAACCGCCAGCGGAAAGTGGAGGGTTCGTCTTCATCATCTTACTGAAGTAACACAGGGCATCGCCGGCACGCGTAAACCCCACTGCCAGCTCCGCGCTTTTTCATTGCGTAAATCGAGTGCCGGTTCGGGTCGTGGAAATTAGGATGAGGGGTCGAAGAAAATCTCCAATGACGGCGAGACGAGAAGGGATGGGATGTCAAGAAAAAGGAAGTGGGAATCTTTTAAGTCAACATCAAATTGTCATCCAAGAGGTTAGTCATGACATTTGAAAACTTCATTGTTAAGTCTGTTCTTGTTCTTTCTGATAGATCAACCTTATGTCTCAGATGCACAAGGTGTTGATACCGTTCTTTATGGTATTAGCCATGGCGCCCTTGCACTCATGGCCTTGAGGGCACATTGCTGGTACGTCTACAGTAATCCGACTGCATTAGGATGATTTGCATTTGCGCTTGCAACTCCAGTTCTGCATTGGTTGTTGGTACATCTACTTCCAAACCTTAGTGAACTCCCGAAACAAAATGCGTCAATATCATATCCCGCCATGTTGCTGAGAGTTTTGAGGGAAAAAAAAAATAAACAGTAGGATTGAAGGATAGAGAAAGGAGAAAGCTAAGTAAATTTCAAATCCTATGACGTGCCGAATTGCTCTATCTGTCATCAAAGGAGTTAATTTCTTCATAAAAGGAGTTCCTAACAGAACCCCGCTTGTTTGCACGATGCAGGCTGGACGAGATCTTAAATGCATGAGTTTGTCGATGATTGGATGCTTTTCCTTGGGTGCTTTGTTGCTCTCGGTAGGGGTCTGGAGCTTACTTTCTTATTTTGAAATTTTATGATGTCTTTCAATTTTTCTTTTTATCTGATTGCCTTAACATTTCTTGCTACTTTTTGTTGCAGCTCTTGAGTAGCTTCACATTCATGTCTAATTCGTCCCCTCAACAGATAAGCGACCATGAAGCAGGAAGCTAAAATCAACACAGAACCGGGTGGTTTGGCACGTATTGTCTAAGCAATGCCGTACTAAATAGAATTGCAGGGCGACATGATTTCAAATTTTCATCTTATCAAATCAGCCGTTATTAATAGTTTATTATCGTGCACGAAGATTGCACCAAAATGAGATCCTCCGTGCCTCAATGTTTCAATTTTACGAGTTCCGTTGAGTCAAGGTCTTCTTTTTAACTCCGAGAGAGAGGACGACAATTCTAATGAAGTGGCGGCTCGCGACATTGTCCGATTGGTTGGACTCTCTCATCTGCTGACCAATTTTAGGCCGAGGTAGATGCTGGCCTTCTCCTAGGAGAAACCTGAAGATCATGATGTAGAGTTCTTTCACTATAACTATAGTAAAGCCATACTCAATTAGTACAAAATCTACCAAACTCGACTTGATGGAAAAAAAAAAATGGAGAGACCTAATTTTGCGAGAAGCCCCATTTTCGTGCGAGCGTCTGGATGGAAATGAACAGTTTCCATCAACAATGTGTGGAATTACGCCACGTGAACGAGCTATGTGGGGGATTGGAACACAATCAAGGTGATTACCGTTCTCAAGGGATGGTAACCAACCCATGATCTCAATCACGGCCATTGATCATGTTAATGACTATAGGTCATGTACAACTATTTTTTCTCACTATTTCCAAAATACTGATCACACCTATTGAAAAATATTGGAAATCTTATTGGGTTATACAAAACGCGGTCGTGCGAAAATAGTGAGTATGTGAGATTTTGAGGGAGGCCTCTAAGACACCTAGTTCATCAACTTCACCAAAGGAATCAAACATCAAAGATCCTTTTGGGATGTCCACAATCGCCGCATCTCGCCGTCCATCGTGAGTCCCGCTGCCCCGATGTGATTCCTCATTGCCTCCCGATGCCTCAGCCCCTGCCGGACTCCCCGCCGCCGTTTGTCCATCATCGTTCGAAGTCGCTTCCCATTGCCGTTCTTGGCCTTTGTGTAACCATGCCCATTGCTGTTCGAAGTTGGGGTCTCAATTTAAGTAGCTTCCCTGAAACGGTTATGCTTTACTTAATGCATTGAGATTTTTGCCCTATTTCTAGCAATTTATTTGTTGCTTTGATTTATTGAGTATTAAATTCTGGCTGGCGCACTCACATAATCACATCACAAGTTAGTGGCTTAAAGTTAAAATTGGCTAAGGCTGCATGCAAATTTTTTTGTTACAAAGAGAAAAAGTAGTGAAAGCGCATTAAATTTATCTATAGCATAACCAAGTGTTTGTATCCATGAATGTCTACTTCACAGAAGTAAAATGCTGTCCCACAATTTACTTGGGTTTCTCATTGATCCGTAATAGATTAGTGGTTACTCCTAATGAATTCAAGCAAGATTTTGTGGTCGGAAAATGGAACAATACAAAATGTATTAGCTCTATTACATTCGACTTAGAGGTTTTCTTATGCATTCGCTAGCTGGGAGGGTACTGCACATGATTCTCATATTTTATCTGATGCACTTTTAGAATCGGATGGATTGAACATTTCTAGAGGTGAGAAAAATGGAATTCGTACGCATTGTTTAAATTGAGCATATTATCTCAGTAATCAACTTATTTATGACTTGTAGGAAAATATTATCTTGCTGGAGCTGGTTATGGAATTAAAAATGGCATCATCTCTCCCTATCGTGGTGTTAGATACCATTTGTTGAAGCAATAGACGGAACTACTGTCGAAAGAGCGTTTGGAATCTTAAAGAAGTGTTTTCGAGTGTTGGATTCTAAACCTCTTTGGTAATTTGGAACACTATTTGATGTTGTCTTAGCATGTATCATGCACAATTTTACTATGGGATTTGATCCCAGTAACTCTATCATGGAAGAGATTAATAGACAAGTGGAATCTCAAAGAGAAAATCCAAGAGTCCAACTTTCTGAAAGGGAGGAAAATGAGGAAAATAGAATATGGGCATAGAAAGGGGATGGGATTGCGCATACAATGTGGGTTAGTTATCAGAATATGAAAGAAGCCAATAGTTTTTTTTTTGTCTCTCTCGAGTGCTTCATTTAAAGCATGTGGTTTCCATTTCTTTATGTTAAATGATCTTTAAATATTTACTACTCATCCTTCTTCATCCAATTTTTTCTTATTCTATTGTTTGAAGTTGTTCCATAGTTATCATGATGAGTGAAAGTAAGGCGAATGATGAGAAGGTCAAGCAATTTGGGTGGTCTAAGCCTATGGAACGTGTTCTACTTGAAATTGTTGACAAGTCTTGGAGCGTACTCCAATCCTCTTCAATTGCTCAATTTGTTGATACAATAAATGAGAGGTTGTGAGCCTGACAGCCAATGTTGAGAACCGTTCGAAAACAGTCTACATGATTAGGACTCGTTTGCTGTGGATCTGAAGAAGAAGATGAAGATTTATTCATGATTTCACAGAGAGATTAGAGCAATTTTCTGCTGTCAAAACAAAAATAGAGCACTTCTTTGGCTAAACGAGACAAGCACGAATAAACAAAAACACGAGAACTCTCCGAGGAGGCGAAGGAGAACAGATTGTTGGAACAAGAAGAGCCTAGCCCTTGTGTATTAAAACATGAGACTAAATTTGCAATTTGATCCACCCAACCTCCGTGGACTTGAACCCAAGTAAGGGCACTAGGGATCCTAAGTCCCATACCCGTTTCTCCGGTAGCCCGTACCCAAGTTATCAAAGCCCGTATAATATATGTCTATTTTGGAAAAAAAAAACGATGCGAATTTTGCTTACCAAATAACGAAAATTATTTTCCGAGTCATTTTTAGGTTTCAATCAAATTAAAAAATATTATCCTGAAAAACATTTTTCGAAAAATTGAACCGATCATTTTTAAGAAAATATTATACAAATCATTTATTGTCAGCGAAACAAACAGAGCCTTAACGTATGCTTGCCTCACTTGTTCGCGAACCGTGGAAATTTGATGAGGCAGAACAACTTCAGAATTTCTCCAAACAGTATAAACATCACGATTTGGTTTCAATAAGATTCAATTCTGTACATACGCAGTTAAGCCATTTTAGCTTCCTGTGAGATGTCCTGAGCTAAGGGATTCGTTTACGGAGGACTGCTACATCGGACGAGTTAAGTGGAGCACGGGAGACTCGGGAGGCCACATGGAGAGCCCTTGTGTATTAAAACATGAGACTAAATTTGTAATTTGATCCACCCAACCTCAGGAGACTTGAACCCAAGTGAGAGCACTAGGGATGCGGGCACGAGCATTGGGGTCTCGGGCCCCAATAGTGGGAACCTTGGGTCTCATACCCATTTCTCCGGTAGCTCACACCCAAGTTATCAAAGCCTGTATAATGTATGTTTATTTTGGGAAAAAAAACGATGCAAGTTTTGCTTACCAAACAACGAAAATTATTTTCTGAGTCATTTTCAGATTTCAGCCAAATTGAAAAATATTATCCTAAAAATATTTTTCAGAAATAAGCTCTCTCATCATTTGCGATTCGTACGTTCCCAATCCCGACCTTCCCAATCCGATTTGTCACAGTCGTCGTCACATGTCGAGCGCTACAAATTGCTTTATCTAATGGAGTAGGTAGACCACATGAAATATATACAAAAGCGTCACGATGCATAATTGCAGATTTAACATAAAAGCACCGGCTGCAGTGCACACCTTTTTTTTTTTTTGGTTGTTTCTTGGCAAAGTAGATTAACCAAGAGTACCCTACCTAAAACAACCAAAAATATGGATGACAACTTCAATGAAACATTAATTTGCAGTCATTACAAATGTCCCTTAAAAATTACAAATTAAACAGGGAACAAATGCAGGGGGCGAAAGAATCAATGAAATGTGAGAATTAGGTCACAAACTTATCTGATGCACGCTAAGCATCTGCTACTCTAGTTCTATTATTGCTTTTTGTGGAAAAAGAAAAAGAAAAAGAAAAACAAGAAAAAGAGAGCTTTAGGGATATATCCTCATTTCCACGATTCAAGCAACTAAGGAGATATTTTGAGACTTATAATGGGCCGAGTTTCCTCTCTTGGCACGCTAGCTTTTTGAGATGTTTTTCCATCCCTTATAATGCATCAAGAGACCATCTTTTTAATCCATTTGATCTCAACCAAGACTCCTAATGGCGGCCTCATAGAAAGTACTTTATGCCAAAGCTCTTAATTAAGTTTAACTAAAAGCAGATCAAAATGACAAACAATTGATTCCTCACATCAACAGATTATAGATGTAGTTACCCCAGATAAAAATCATACAACGGGATGTACCTTCATGCAAGCAAATATCCCTGGAAGTCCATGGCCGCAGCCAAGTTGTAGATTTGCAAAAACAAGAATTGATATTAGACAGCAGCCAGAAAAAATTTCTGAAATTTAATGACTTATTCAAAAAGCTACTGTGACCTCAAAATGTGAATATGGCGTGGAGGAAAGAACAAGAGAGTTAAAAGTGGAGGTAGCCTCGAAATTATAATGTTGTCACTGTATCTTTTTTCCCCTCCCTTCCAAGAGTGATACTCAAACAAATAGTTCATTTATTTTGCTCGACATCCAGAAGTTACATCTTTCTAAGCACTTAAGGCAATCTAGAGAATATCCACACAAGACACCCATATAGCTCAAGCATACTAGAAGTAATACCTCAAGTACCCGTTTGCCTCTAAAGGTCAGTTGTCCATCCCGAATCTCATGTTTAAGAACATTGACAAGATCAATAGAATTGTCCCAAGACTTCAAATACCCTGCGAACCCAGACAAACACATGACTTCATGACACCAATATGAATTTTAATTTGGAATTAAGTTTACACATGTTGAGAATACGCCCAGTCAACTTCACAATTTTCCACATAAAGTGCATACCATCGGGTTTCGACGATATCATTTCTGAGCCTGTGAACCCAATTATGTCGGCAACACTAATTCTTCCCTGTCATAATACCAAGAACGTGTCACTATAATTTTCTTCAAACGCCTGAACGACCAAGAATAACTTTAAGAATATTAGCAAAGTCATAGCTCCATTCAAGTTATCCACCCAAGATATTTTTCCAGGCACTAAAGCACACGGAAGAGATTGAGTTGTTCGTAGTTTTGCGAGTTCACACACGCATGAACTTCCCTAACGGAATCTGCAACCATATTCCTGAAAAAATGAATATGCCCCTGACATGGCAGATATCAACAGACAAGGCTCGATACATTAAAGAAGTATATAATGGACACACCTTTAATAAGTGGCAGATACCTACTAATCAAAAAAGAAAAATTCCATATACTTACCTTAAACATGGTAAGACCTTGCATGTCGACACTTTCACCAGCATATTTGTAAGGATGAGTTGTCTGCACATTGGACGAGAAGCATATTCAGGTCTCATGAAGCATTAAAAGTGGATCATTTTAAGTTCACTGGTTGAATTCACTATCAGATATACCACAGACTATAAACATTACCTTTGACGGAAGAATTTCCACAGCTGGAGAAGGCAGACCCAAGTCTCTTTCCGGAACAGATGGCACATTCTGACTACCCCGGTCATGGGCATGAACGCAGGCAAACACTGTGCAAGCAAGGATGGTGCACGCATTGTACCCTAATCTGCGAGAACTGATCAGGACGAGAGATCAACCTATAAAAACCAATTTCATTAATTCACTTTGCAAAGTGATACCATGATCACAATCTAATCTTGATAAAGTAGAAGAACATCACTTGATCAATAAAACAAGGAGAAACACGAGATGGACCAAAATAATTTAAATTGACTGCGCAGGCACACAAGGGTGTTATCTATTATCAATCACAAACGAAACAGAAAAAAAAAAAAGGCCCAATGATTCTTCCGCTTGATTTAAGAAATGATGTATCCGTTATCCAACAAAGGTGTGGAGGAAAACCAAGAAGCTGCGCCCACATCTCTGGTGAAGAGAGTTTCCAGGAGTCATGTATAGCCCAAACACGCATGATGTTATTCAGTAGCCGATTAAACAGTGAAATAAGGAACTCTAAAACTAGCCAACTGATGAAAGGAGAATCAGAAACGAACACGTTCCGGCAGCTAAAAGAATCAAATTGCTAGATATCAATACGGAACCAAACCAAATAGCTACGCTTAGAAGAACATATCTTCATCCCAAGCCGATACCCTAACTTGAAGTGCTCGAAATGCAAGCGTAACACACAATTGAACACCATCACTGGCATCATCTCTCAAAAAACACGCAGCTAATGAGAAGTAGGACAGGGCGATTACTCATCAAGATGGAATTAACGTCCCTTCCATTGCCGAAGCAATGAAGCGAAACCTAAAACCTCGCCGAAAAATCAGCTGAAAAAATCCTACCGGAACCCATTCAATAAATCAAAAACAGCAGCACAATCAAAGGCGCCCGAATCGCGTCAATCAAATGGGAAGTTCGACCTGCTTCGGATCGACAGATGAAGGAATCGGCGAATAAGAACCGCGCAACTATCACCACAATCAAGACATTTTTCGAAAAATTGAACCGATCATTTTTAAGAAAATATTACACAAATTATTAATTTTTAGCGAAATAAGCGGAGCCTTAATGTATGCTCGCCTCACTTGTTCGTGAACCGTGGAAATTTGATGAGGCAGAATAACTTCAGAATTTCTCCAAACAGTATAAACAGCACGATTTGGTTTCAATAAAATTCAATTATGTACATACGCAGTTAAGCCATTTTAGCTTCCTGAGCTAAGGGATTCGTTTACGGAGGACCGCTACATCGGTTTCTAGTCGTTTTGGTCTCGCCGGATGTCGTAGAGAGTTATGCTTGCTTCGCTGTGGTCCTGGCAAAAGATAGCTTTGTTGTTTTAGTTAGAATATAAGCGGGAAGAAAACCGCAAAGGAGAAAATTGTGGTAAGAATGATACGCTTGATTTACGCAATGAAAAACCGGCGGAGGTTATCATATGCCAACGCAAATTAGACATGGATGTGAAGCTACGTATCTCCCAAGTCGCTCGGCCTGTATTTAGCACGGCATTGCTTAGACAATACGTGCCAAAGCCTTCAGAAGGGAAATGGCCCCTCTCCATGTTAATGACTATAGGTCGTGCGACCACTGTCCCACATATAGCTTTATTGAGTGCGGACAAATGAGCCCATAATCACTCCATTTTGCTAACGTGATGAATTTTCTATGTCATTTACGTTTTCAGTACAAATTTCGTTATTAAAAGAACCTAAAAACCCAATCAATTTCTTGTACCAACAAATTGAATGGCCAAGTCAAATTGATTCTTGTGCTCTTTGATTCGAATCAATTAGTTTTTTTTTTGTAGTTCTGATCGAATATGATTGAGTCAATGTCAATCAATACCGATTTCTTTGGGTTGTTGCCAAAAGCCTAGCTTCACTCTCCTTTCCATACAATGGATCTTGTTTCTATTCCACGAGAAGAATATGGTGCGTCGTTTCTATACTTTGATGCCAAACTTGAAAGAGGAGAGATGCGAATGTACTTTGTGCCGTTGTGAATGCCTTTATCTATTCATCCTTTCATGGATGACATACTTTTATTCTACCACTTAAGGATAGGACACCTTGCTTGTGTCCATTCTTGAGTTTTTGAATAGATACCATCTTCACACAAACAAGTAAGGAACCATCTCAACATCCTATATATTTTGTCCTAAGTGAAAGTACACCAAAGACGAGCCATAACACTCAAACAAAGCAAAAACATGGCATTTACCTCCATTTCGATCTATGGAACACTTGGAATATCCGAGGCTGTGTCATATTGAGCCTCTTACTTCAGGTCTTTCTCATTCTATTTGCCCCCCTAAGGAAAAAAATAGCCAACAACCACATCGTTTTCCTCTTGTGGTTGGCCTATTTGATGGCTGACTGGGTAGCTGCATTTGCTATCGGGCTCATCTCTCAACACCAAGGAAATTCGTCCCATCGTGGAGCTGAAGCAAATGGAGCAATTCAGGCATTTTGGGCCTCGTTTCTCTTGTTACATCTTGGTGGTCCAGACACCATCACTGCCTTTTCTCTGGAGGACAGCTCACTTTGGCGACGGCATCTGCTTAGTCTTATATTTCCAAGTTGGTGCTGCCATCTATGTTTTGGTGCAGATATTTCCAGGCGACAAGGTGTTGATGATCCCAACGATGCTTGTGTTTTTTGCCGGAGTCATAAAAAATGTGGAGAGGACACTGGCGCTTAATCTCCAAGCCTCCCAAAGCTCAGGAAATCGATGATGGTGACGAACACGCGTCATGGGAGTCATGATGGTGAATTCGAGGAGCTCTTTCAAGAACTCAAAATTCGAGGGGAAGGACGTTCTGATGAAGAAGAAGCAAAGCTTGATGAGAGCACCGTGGTAAAACATGCTTACCACTTTTTTAATATATTTAAGGTCTTCATCGGAGATCTCATGTTCTATAGTTCCGAACGCGAAAGGAGTCGTATGTATTTCCAGAATGTTTCTGCGATAGACGCGTTTGAGGGTAATATCGGTTGAACTCCATTTTATGTACGAGGTGCTCCACACGAAAGCGTTGGCAATACATTCCAAGTGGAGCTACATTTTCCGCTTCGTAGCTTTCATTGACCTTGCGCTGGCTTTCATCCTGTTTAATCGG
>JAGVVM010013693.1:0-21310 GCA_019149425.1 Psidium friedrichsthalianum
TTCCCTCCGAGAAACACGACACCAACTTTTTCTTACTCTTCTCTTTTTCGCGCCCGTCCGATAAACACAAGAATCCCCCCGCCTCCGAAGGAACTCGCCTGCCCCCCCCCCGACCCCATCTCCCCAATAATCCGAAGAACGGTGTAGTAGAGCATCAACGAGTTACCCTCGACCACGCCAAACTCGCCAACTTGCAGCCATATTAATCAATTCCATAGGCCCGCTCATGATCCTCAAGGCCCATACGCACTGGTCCCAATGACACTAGATTAAACCAAATTAGCCCTAATAACCATTAAAACCAATAACCCCATAATTAACTATCAAACCAATCATATTAACCACTAAATACAATCATGCAAAATAACATATACCACATGCCTAAGCCACGATTAGGGGATGAAGACTTACCGGGTATGGGCCGAAGTTGGGGAGCGACGCGACGGGGACTAGGTGGCCGGGTTGGAGAGTTCACGGCCCAACGGAAGAGGGGGACGGTGCATGTGAAGCGGTTCCGGCGGTCTCAGGGGGTCCAAGGCCTAGACATGGTAAACATTTGCACTGTTAGAAAGGGTAAGGACCGAAGGAAGTAAGCCGTGGTGGCCGAGAGCAATAGTTCCCTATGCCCGAGGCAACGACGGACGCGTGATGGCAAGGAGCGGGGTCGGCCTCGGTGATCATGGTGGTTCCTCAAAGCCAGAAAAATGGAGTGAAGGAAGGCTAGAGAGCTTACACACAAGGTGAGGGAGGGGTCGGTGATGGTGGACGGATTGCCGGTTGGTGGCGAACGACGGCGACGTAGGAGGCGGTTTGGGCGACGGCAAGGGCTGGCCGAGAAAGAGGGAGTGAGATGCGTCTGGTCGGGGCTCATGGTGAGTCTCCAAGATTACAAAATGAAGAGAGGAAGGGCCCACGCAAGCTTACCGAAGGGAGATGGGGACCGATGGTGGTGGCGGTGTGAAGCTCGAACGGCGGCGAAACGGGCGGTGAAGTCCTCGGTGCGGCCGGCGACGGAACGAAGCACAAGAAGGAGAAGGTGAAGGCCGTTGCAGGAGAGGAGATGCATGGTGGTTCGCGCCAACCAAAGGGCGCGGAGTGAGGGGGGGAGAGAGACTAGGAGATTATAATGAAGAAAAGCCAAATAACTAGAGTGGGTTAGGTAGAATAGTGACCTTGATGGATTGATTCATTGACTTGATGGATTTGCATGGGGAATTGTGCCATGATTGATGGATTGATGGATTGATTTTGATTGATGATGTTGTGACATCGATGATGTGACAATGATTTGACTTGGCCTCGATTTGCGTGCCAAAATTGCACCGATCGTGGTCCGAGCGCCGAGTCGAGTTTCGGACTGGGTTTGGTGTCGGCTCTATCGAATTCACTCTCAAAAATCTAATTTATCCATACTAGGACTCAGCCAATTTAAGGGGGCAATTCGGTAATTCTCCAGTCACGTCTTGCTTCCCGACTCCGTGCACCGGCTATCTGCCTTCGGGCGACGTCTGAAATGAATCCATTTCTTCATTGTGGTTATTTACTAATTCGATGCCCCCCCCCAATGTTCGGATTTCATTTTGTGGTCAATTCATTAAACAAGACTCTGCCTCACGGTCAGACCACGGGCGGCTCGCATTGGGAAAAATCCAGATAGCTTTCCCCGATTCGGTTGGTATCTCAGGTAAGCAAATCCTGAGTGAGCGTCGATCAGAGTGTAATAACAAGTGTTTCCATTCATTAGAAATCCGATAAATAGGAGTCGAATTTTCAAACTGTCATAGGTTTTGTCAAACATAATTTGATGCTAAAGTAGTGAGGTTTCCATTCGTTAGGTCTGAAGATCAGTTGGCGAATATTTTTACAAAGGCCGTGTCGACCCAAGCCTTTCACAGCTTACTTGTCGAGTTGGATATCAAAGATATCTTCTGACCGGCGAGTGTAACATGAGCTGCAATTAGAATCAACATAGGAACAAAATTATTCTTATTTAGAGTCTCTTTCTATGTTATCCTCATTATTATAGGTCAATTAGGATTGATTCTCTTTTTGGTTAAATATAGCCTTGTAAAGATACATGAATATACAAGAAATAAAAAAAAAGTTCCTTCTAAATTATTTGTTTGTCAACATGAATTTTTGTGTGAAATTGCAATATAGTAATTTCGATCAATTTTCATCAAAAATCATTGATGTGGTGGTTTGGCCATCCTACGTGGTACACCGCCGCATCAGCAATTTCCGAAGAAAATTTGCTAAAAATGCTACATTGAAATTTTACACAAAAGGTATAGGACAAAACTAAAAAATTAGAAAGTTTGAAATTGAATTGATATCTGTACAATAGGTTCATGATTGAGAAGAGTACATAGTTTATGTTTTTTTTTTTTGTTTTGCTCACAATGTAGTGTGCAATTGTCATCATTTTCCTTATTTCCGATTCGAATCAATTGAGCATACATCACTCTATATATCCCTAATTTAGGAAATTAAATTTCATGATTAAGATTTGTGGATGAGAAATCGAGGGGCCTTCTTCCATATAAAGCCTATGAGCCAGAGTCATTGTTTTCAAGGAAGAGGAGAGAGAGAGAGAGAGTCACGTGACAAGGATGATCGGTCCGCTGGCTTCCATAAAAATGCTCATTAAATTGTGGTACGGCAATTAATGCATTGAATTGGTTTTTAGGCAATTAAAAAGCTAATTTTTCTAGATGAGTTAATCAGCTATGTTCATTTAAGGCTGTCCCCCTACAAGTCCTTTGACTCCTCCACAACCACTAGACAATTTGCAATAATAATAATAATAACAACAACAACAACAACAAAATTAGGCTCTTATTAAGGGTTACAAATTGTGCTTTAGAAATATGAACATTTTCTTTTCTAAGCATGCTACCTGTTTTGAATTATGTTCCTTTTCGATTTTGAAAATGTCTTGATTCGTGATTTTTACTAGCTTTTAATAGCATCGGCTAGTGATCTTGGGGCACTTTTTGTAACAAATCCCTTAAGAAAATTTTTGCAGACTTCAATTCACTGCAAGTTATATATTCTCGAGTTTCAAGTAATAGGTACTGCGAAAAATAATGTGTTGTGTATGCTTAACAACTATTAACGAGCTTTAACAATTATGCAAGCCCATTGATTTAACAACTTAAATATGTGCACAAATATCTTTTACTTTTCCCAAAGAGAAAATAGATTTCCTAGGTAGGAATTTATCGTGATAGTTTTTTTCTTGCAAGATGAGGGCACGCACAACAACACTTTTGCTCTAGAAATCAACTTCCGATCAGAAGTTGATTTTTCTACTTTTAAAGAGAATTATTTTTTTTTTACTTCTTCAAATGGCTGCAAAACTAGTTCTAGAGAAAAAAAAATGGTCCAAAAGTAAAAAAATAAAGTTACGAAACCAAGCAAATTGCTACCTCAAAAATTATATTGTCAAATGGATTTCTACTCCAGCAGTATTGTTACACGTGCCCTAAAGGTCATTGTAACTACTTAAAGAAAAAGCAAAGAGCATTAATTGGCACAACAGAGAGCTCGTTACAGATTTGGCGGCTAATTGGTTACCATGGGCATGCCCTATTTAAATTCTACTAGTGTCTTGAAAAGTAGCATTTTCTTTTAATTAAATCAAATTGGGGCTTGCGGAGTCTGGGCCCAAAAACAAAGGGTTCATCCAAATTTGCCAATTTTCAACTTCTATCATCCTTATTTTTCTTGAATAGCGCAATGACTTAACTTTTGTTTGATCTAGAATTGTTGTCATGACGAAGTGACTATAAATGTATGTTGATTAAGTCAAGTATGACCACGAGAATAAATGATAAGCTCCATTTATTTCGCAAAAAATAAATCATACAGAAAATATTTTCCTAAGAAAGATTGCTTGCATTACTTATAAAATTGAACTTTAAACCTTTCAAAAGAAAGAAACAAATGGGTCATGAAAAACATTCTATTTTTAAAAGTAATAATAAAAGAACTTTCCAAAAGAAACCCAATTCAATTATTTCGATTAAATTTAGATATAAATTTTTGTCAATAACATTTCATTGACCGATTATTGCAAACGATATGAGAGATTATTTTTTCAAAAAAATAATTTTCAAATCATTCATTTTTCGCAAAACAAATGTAGCCTTGTCACCTACTTTTGCTCTAATAAGAAATCAAGCATTATGTTCATAAGTATGAGTATGAGGCGATACTAACAATATTTGTACACACAAATGAAAACAAACATAATAACATGATTCATACCTGACCGCATGATTTATGCGAAATAAACTAGAATATTTTTTATGAAGCATAAAGCTATAAATTTTTTTTGTTTGTCTATCATTCGTTTTGGAGTGTGTACTTTGGCATGGCTAGCAAAACCAACAGGATTGCAAGCAAGCAATACTTCGAGAGTCAAAACCCTCTTATAAGGTATACCTAAAGAGAACCTTGGACAAAAAGTAAGTCATCAATTGATCCGGTTTGTAGGCGCAATGAACAAAGGATTCTACAGATTTCACTTTTCATAAGGATCATGAAAGATTCCTCGTTAAAATACTGCTGAGAAATGCTTAATCTGCAGATTTTACTCTCCTTAATTACCGTGACAAACCAGTCGTTTTCGGGCCACAAAAAAAAATAATTAAATAACTAAAATTATCATGGGATCCACTCTTTAAAGAATTTGTGACTCATAACATGATGTTACTCTAGTAGCCTAAAGACTATTATATTAGTAAAGCCCAATATTTCTTTATGAAGGAGGAACTCTATTTTCTTCTGGAAAGAGAGACCACTATTTACGCAACGTTCATTTATAAAGGGTTCTTTTTAACAAGTGTCCTTAGAATATCTATGAAATGTGCGTTTGTTTTAGAACGAGAAGCTTGTTAATAAGTATCCTAGGGACATAAGTTAAAACCACTTATATTAAGTTGTTAAAATAGATACCGATATATTTGAAAATTCGAAAATCAACTTGCTTCGCGAATGTAGATTACTTTCAATAGAAGCGTCCAAATTCCCAGAGCATAACTAACGACTCTTAACAAGTGACTCTCCATGATTTCCCTTAACATAATTCATCTTTAAAAGTATTGATTAAGCACGACACGAGAGAGTCATAAAGAGAGATGTGTAGGAGGTGAGAGCAGAGATGAGAGAGGCAGAATTGCTCTTTCGAGCGCCTCCCTGTGACTCGAATGTGGATTAAGAAAAGTCTCCTGCAATTCAAAGCTGCATTGATGATGCCGGTCCAGCGCAGTGAAGTTTCGAACGGGTCCCAAAGAACTGCATGCAACTGCAGACAGGCCCTTTCTCGTCAGTCAAGGGATTTTTAAGAGAAGCAGTTGTTTCCTGGCCGACCAAACAAGCAAAGGAGGAAACAGTCGCACTGTCACATGCTTAATGTTGGAATGATAAATTTAGTATCATCTGTTCTTCTTCTTGATTGGGCCAAGTGGTTTTGGCATTTAGTCAAATATATTTCAAAAAACTTGGTGGTGGAGCGAGAATTTATGATGATTTTGCTCATGAGGTATGACGATCGTACTGGACATGATTGCTTGTTTAGATCCTCTCAATGTCAAACATCAATGCGTGACTGTTTCCATTGCTTTTGTCCTACGCAACCTTTATGGATAGCCAGAAGGGGACCAAAGGGTAAGGCCGCGAATGTGGCACGCCCAATAATCGTCAAATCAGAATCAAAAACACAATATATACAGGGGAGAAGAATGGCATGCACCTTCTTTAGAATCAATCGAACTTGATGCAAAAACGGTAATGATTCTCGAGATCAAGCCTTCCCCTCTATTCCTTTTGGTTTGTCACTGATCGATGAGAGAACCACCACAGGGGTCAATGGGCTAAATCAGGTCGAATCGAGTCAACCGATGTGCTTTTCATGCCAAAGGCGCATGATCACCATGCACGCCGTCCCTCTGGCGTGCGTGGGAGTGTGAACCTCCGTCTGGTGGCCAACAGAAGCATGCGACCACTCAAAACACTTATATCTTCGAGCTCTATCCAGATATGTGATCATTTCTAAAGTTTACAGAACAAAAATAGAAAAAAAAATTGCCAAAAACCGCAATGTTCGCTGGTGATTGTTGTCGCGACCTAAAAATTGAGATTTTCCAATTCTTAGGTTAATTGATTACCAAGTTAATTAAGTGAATTAACTAATCTAGTTCGAGCTCTCCCAAACTCTACCAAATCGCAACTTAGATTCAATATTTAAATGCAGAAGATTTTCAATAGGAGTCGCCACTAATCATTTAAGGTAGGTTGATTAGAAACCTAAATAAAATAGCGGGAGAACTATTTTATTCATACGAATCAGAGATCATGAGCTCGGGTAGATTACTCTAACGCCCTTTCGGTACCTTTTATTTCATGAAAAAAATTCATCAGGCAAGTTTGATTAAATCTTAACCTAAATCACTAACAAAGGTTATCAGACGGGAGCGCAATCAATTAAACTAACAATCAGCATTCAAGATAATTAGCAAAGAGCATGCACCAGACAATCTTTTCTCTTTTGTTTTCATCTCTTTTTTTTTATGAAAAATAAACCGTATGCAATGCATGAAATTATCCTAAGATGCCATGACATGAATTAAATGCAAGACTACCTTAAGCATGCGTATGAGGTTAAATTAGACCACATGACTATCCTAATGACATGCAATTTAATCAATTTTAATTAACTTAACATGATTAATCTATATGACATGCAATTAAATTAAACTAAGGCACAATGTTATGCTATGGTTTAATTAAATTGACTACATTGTATCCGAATTAATTAAAAGACTTAAACATGGAATTCTATATGTGATGAAAATCTAACATGCAATTTCTAAATGACATGGGAAAGATGACATGTAATGCATGATGACAATTTTTTTGATGATTTTTCGGATTTAAGGAAGACCAAAAATAAAACACCTCAAGAAAGTGGTCATTTTGAACTAGATTATGCATGAAATCTATCCTAATCCTATCCTATCCTATCCAAAATAGACTATTTTAAACATGCAAACTTACCTAAACATGCAAATTCTATTTTAAAATGCAATGTTTATCTAAATGGAAAATTATCTAGAAAATCCTACTCTAAGAACGGAATATGCTATCTACCTAAAGCGATATGCAAATCTATTTTAAAAGTAAAATTATCTGCATGTAGAATATTTAGGATTTTGAAGCATGCAGATAAAGATATGAAAGATAACGATCCAATCCAAATCAATTCACATGGAAAACCAAAATAACCAACTTGAGGATTTCGCAATTTCTTTCGAATTAAGTTTCGATCTAAAGCCTGATAGATCGACTCTAAAAAATTTGAAATATCCGCTATACAAATAATTCTATCTAAAGCCTGATAGATAGACTTATTTCCATGTATGCGGTTGCGGATTAGGAAATTTTCCCAATCGATTACTTTTTGAAATCTTTTATGTATCTTAAGCATATTCAGAAGATTTTCAAATTATTGCGAGATTACCCAAAATTCCCCAAAATATTCACAAATATTCCAAAGAATCATGTATGATATCTTTTCAAGATATGATTTGAATATTTCATCAAAAATCAATCCGCAAGACAAATATCCAAATCAAAATAGCTGAATATCCTCAATGTATGCACAACTTTCAAAGATATGCTCTTAAGTTTGAAGATTCATTAGGCAACCATGATCCATAGAAATTCAGCAAACATTTATGTATATTCAGAATATTATGGATTAGAAAATTACCTAGTTTGAAGCCGAATGAAAACTTGACGAACAAGCTTGTTTCTTTGGACTACGGAAAACGAGAATTATGCACGTCTAGGAGGCTTGATGGAGGCGAATTTGCAACTTATCAAGGCTTGACTTGTAGCGACAAATTCGAACATGAATCCACCTAAAACCAGCACAAAACAGCGAAGAATTCTCGCGTAAACAGCAGTAGAATCAACCATGGACAGCGGATAAAACCTGCACTGAATAATTGGTGAAACTATCCAAAAAACAGTTCTGTTTTTAGCCACAAACAGCAGCGAATTGATATCCGAACAGCAGGAAATTCAGGTACCAAACCCAGGGACTTCCCACATCAAAATCCAGCACAAACAAATACTGATCAGCAGTGATTTTGGCGCACAGCAGCGGTTAGAAAAGGACTGGACAACAGCTTGAAATCAGCTCTTTTTTTGCTTATCACAGAATTGCTCAACACTGGATCTTTTATGGCAGCGTCATTGACCTCAGGAAGGAAGGGACAGTAGCAACAGCAGTGGGACAGTAACGTGTGGACCTGCAAAGACAATCTACAGCTCTCTCTTCTGACTTAACAGAGGCGACAATGGACAGAGCAAAAGGGCTGGAATGAAGCAGGAGCAAGCACGACTCCAACCAAGGATTCTTCGTCTTTTGATTCTCTCTTTCTCGCCTTCGTTCCCGTGTATTCTGAATTTTCCGAGGAATGTCCTGGTGTCCCTTTGAACCCTAAGCTTAGGCTAGTATTTATAGAGTTGGATCAATCCTAGCCCTAATAGGATTCATTAGGGACCGTAGGATTAAGCTTAACTAAGGAAGGATTAAATTAGAGCCATTAGATTAGAAATTCTGAATTTAGGAGTTTTAATTGCTTAAAACTCTTAATTTTCAAAATATTGAAGAGTTCCAATGGGTTAGAACTCTTTGATTTAAGCTCAATCTGCCGGTCCAAATCGATCCAAATGTAATGCATGAATAAAATAAATATGCAAATCATGAGGAAATATTTTTTGTGAGAATAAATTCTCATTTTTTGTGCAATATAAATGAAAAAAAAAAATCAAAATTTAGGTGTCAACAATTGTCATGTGTTGACTTCACTGCGGAGCGTGGAGATGCGTCAGGTAGTTCCTAGCCTCTATTGGTCGTATGTGATCGCTCATTTTTCTTGTATCGACGAGAGGAATCCGAATATGCAATCAAAAATAATTTTCATTGGATGAAACTAACAAAAACATGCCAAAATAGAATGCATTTCGATTTTCCGTTAGGTAGCTCTGATTCCAAATGTAAGGCCATGAATGTGGCACGCCCAATAATTGTCCAACCAGAATCAAAAGCACAATATGTACAGGGGAGAAAAAATGGCATGCACCTTATTTATAATCGATCGAACTTGAAGCAAAAACGGTGATGATTCTCGAGACCAAGCCTTCCCCTCTATTTCTTTTGGTTTGTCACTGGCCAACGAAAAAGCCACCACACAATGAAAGGGTGCGTTCTAAAATTTCTGCGTCTTAAGACAAGAAGGGGGACTTGTGCCTTTTATAGAAGTTTCGGCTCGGACAATCTCATCACGAGTCGTGCCTGTTTGGCATACACTAAGCCAGCCCATATTAGCATATATTAAGAGTTTATGTCATACTTTAGTAAACCAACCCATATATTTCTTTTAATTGATATAGACCACGTTAAGATAATGCTAACTCGAAGCTTAGCTGAGACATTGATTCTCATTTTCCCATTTTTGGCTAGCTTAAATGGGGTATTTCAATTTTGCTCCTGGAGGTATTTTTGCTACTAAATTTCGCAGAGCCTGTCACAATCCAAATATTTCCCTAGAGCATGCAGCCTTAGATTTGAGTTCACGAGCTCTTATTTGAGGTTGTATGACCTCAAAGAAGGTGGTAGCAATGACCTCTATTATATGGCGGTGTATTCATACTCTACAACAACAGAAAGACCCGAGAATTCGATGAGCCAGCCCGCAAGGGTTGCGGGAGCAACATCTCTGGGACACTAGATGACTTTTATAGTTTGACCTTGTATTTTATTGGTAGTTTGGGTTTGGACCCATAAATAACTTCTGTTATATGTAATCTCTTACTCTTGTAATTGAAAGGCGGGAAATGCTAATTATAGTGAAATCATTTGTTGGATGTAACTCAATTTAAGAGTGAACCGAGATAAACCTCATTTTTATTTCTCTTTCTCACATTTACTCTATATTTAATTGTGTTTGTGCATCTAATCCTAATATTGGAGTTGACCAACAGAGTGAGCGAAGCATCAAAGGTGGTGGTGGAGAGCGAAAATTGGCGACAAAGTTGAGCTAGGCAGTCATGCAACAATGATGGCGAGTTTTGGCAGCTGTCGAAAAACCTGTTAGTGACCAAATAGAGAGAAAGGACTTGCAAGCTAGGCACGAGAGTGGCACAAATGGAACCAGGTTAAGGTTAGGGAGGCAGCGCTGAGAACGAGTTGACGGCGGCACCAGTTGTGTCCAAGGCGGATCGCTCTTGCCAATGGTGGAGATTGGTGTGCTTAATTGCATGATTTGAAAGTTAATGGCTTGATTGCATTTCATGCATAAGTTCTATAATTTTTTATGTACCATCTCTTTCCTCTTATTCAATTATGTCGACATTTTGTGTTTCACATGTAAGACCCAACTTATATGCAATAGAAATTGCTAGAGAATGCGAGGTAGGTACCTTATTTATGCATCTTTTAAACGTAGTGAAAATTATTGAAAAAGTTCTAAATTTATTGGACTTTTGTCAATTCAGATCTAATATTTTCATGTGTTGCCAATTGAGTGAATTTTGCCAATTTTGATCGAAAATCACTCAAGTGGACGTTGGCCATCCTATGTGACGTGACCCATGTTGATGTGGACATTTTTTATAATACATTTTTAAAATTTTACTTATTAATTAATTTATTTTCCTTTCTTCGTTTTGTTTTTACTGCTTTGATTGGCAAGATTGTTAGCCATAAGCTAGGGCCAGTGTCTCTTGCCTAGATCCAAGCTAGGACCAACACCCTGATGAGGGCATCATTGCCCTCACCACATGGTTGGGCGGTGGTCGTGTTAGGTCAGACGGTCAGTGTCCACTTAAGCAATTTTGGCCAAAATTGGCTAAATGAATTCAATTGGCAAAACATGAGAAGATGTATGACTCAATTAACACAAGTTAAAGATTTTGATTAAATTGGCAAGCAATAAGTTAGGTTTAGGATTTTTTTGGATAGTTTTTCCTTGTAACGCGTCATCATCATGTGAGCCCGTGACACACTTCTTTTAAACACAAGATTTGCTCAACCAGTGAAACGTTCTTGGAATCATGGGCGCATTAAGAAAACAAGATGGGATTGACAACTCAAGGAGACGGGCTCGGGGTGAACCCAAGGCAACAGAGATTTCGCGGGGAAAGAAAGAAGACAAATATTGAGTCACATAGCACGTAACTAAATCATAATGCAACATAATAGTTCACGTAAAGCAATAGTCCTCTATTTGGTCATGTAAGTTGTAACTTATGTTGCTTATGCAATTGAACCATCAAATGTTTAAGCTTCTAAGCAAAGAATGACCCATATATAAGGTCAAGTCAAAATCCACTAGTTAATCGATCTGAGATAGTATTATTGATATTCCTTTTTGGGTTAAGGTCAATTGGTGTCCAAGCCAACTTTCGTATACCTCAACTATTTCTTCCCTAACGATTTTAAGGATGCAGTCTCACACATTAATTTGGTGCACTCTAAGTTATTGCGAGAATGTTTTAACTAGATTTGAACTCAATACCACAACGAGATGGGCAAATTCACTTGCCCATCTAGGTCAATAGATGTTTGATAATATTTTAGCATATTCTCTCATATGGAAACTGAACTGAAACCATAGTGGATGTATGTGCAATTGAAGAAAGAGAGCCACACATACGCAAAATAAACCTAGGCACGAAGGATGCGGAAGTTTGGCTATGATACTATGTGATAATGCATTTCAAACTTAAAATATTTGGTAGAAGGATATCAAATGTATATAGGGCGGAATGAAAAAAATCCAATGCGAAAACAAGAATATAACAAAGATAATCAACACATAGTCTCAAACTCCATATGTAAATTGTCTTTTCAGTACGTAGACTTTGAATCTGTTGGAAAACATCTCTAAATGGACCTTGATGGTAACAAAGGTATATGAGTATTAAATAAATTTGATTAAGTGTTTACATAATATTAAGAGAAAATGATATAAATCTCTAAATTGGCCTAACGTGCATGTAATTCTTGGACTTTTATTCAATTTAGTCCCCTCACTTTCCATAGAAAAAGTGAAAGTTTTTCATAATCACCCTATTGTTCAGATTTGAATATTCTCATTTTCAATCCATTTCCTTAACCAACATGAAATATGCCTATCTTTTTATTAACTTTTTCACATATTTTTGTCTTTATAAATATGGCAATAGTTCCATTTAACTGTACTTTAGCTTATGATCTTTATAATAGTAAATGTAGATACTCATTTAAAGTTGCATCGGATTGCTATTCCTACTATTAGTATATCCTAATTTACAGATTCCAAATATAATTAGAAAAAATTAACAAAATAAAACTTGAAAATTTTATCTGCTGACCAAATTAGGAACTATATCTAGATCAATATAAGTATCACAAATCTATTGACGAATTAATATCACTATTAATTATTCTTACTTTTTTAAAAAAATATTATGAATCCTATGTTACCCTTATGACTTAAAATAATTCTTAAATGGAACTAACAGTACTAGTTATAAAGAACTAAAAGGTAATAAAACATAGCTCTCTCTTTTCTTTTTTCTTTTTTTTTTTTGTTGATTTAGGAAAATGGGATTGAAATGAAAGGATAGTCTATCATATAAGTGACCATGTAATCATGAAAACTCGTTAATAGTATTAAGAAAGTGGACTTGACTTTCCATGGAAAGTTGATGAATTATACTTGAACAATTGAAAGTTTGGGGACTTGATTGCATCTTTTAAAAGTTTTAGAACTCGATTGTACATTCGTGACAAGTTTTCAAACTTACTTGTAATTTTTGAAAGTTTTAGAACTCAGTTTTTATTAATTGCATTTTTCAAAGTCTTATGGTTCGCTTGCACTTTCGCGACAAATTTTATAACTTCAAAGCACTTATCCCTTCCATTTAAAGATTGATTGTGAAAACAGAAGACACACTAATCTTTAAATGGAAGGGATAAGTGCTTTGAAAGTTATAAAATTTGTCGCGAAAGTGCAAGCGAACCATAAGACTTTGAAAAATGCAATTAATACAACTGAGTTTCTAAAACTTTCAAAATTACAAGTAAGTTTGAAAACTTGTCACGAATGTACAATCGCGTTCTAAAACTTTAAAAGATGCAATCAAGTCCCCAAACTTTCAATTTGTTCAGTATAATTCATCAACTTTCCTATGAGAAAGTCAAGTCACTTTTCTTAATACTATTAACGAGTTTTCATGATTACATGGTCACTTATATGATAGACTATCCTTTCATTTTCAACCCATTTTCCTAAATCAACAAAAAAAAAAGCAAAAAGAAAAGAGGAGCTATTTTTATTACCTTTAGTTCTTTATAACTAGTACTGTAGTTCCATTTAAGACTTATTTTAAGTCATAAGGGTAACATAGGATTCATAATATTTTTTTAAAAATAAGTAAGAATATTTAATAGTGATATTAATTCGTCATAGATTTGTGATACTTATATTGATCTAGATATAGTTCCTAATTTGGTCAGCAGATAAAATTTTCAAGTTTTATTTTGTTAATTTTTTCTAATTATATTTGGAATCTGTAAATTAGGATATACTAATAGTAGGAATAGCAATCCGATGCAACTTTAAATGAGTATCTACATTTACTATTATAAAATCATAAGCTAAAGTACAGTTAAATGGAACTATTGCCATATTTATAAAGACAAAATATGTGAAAAAGTTAATAAAAGATAGGCATATTTCATGTTGGTTAAGGAAATGGATTAAAATGAGAATATTCAAATCTGAACAATAGGGTGATTATGAAAACTTTTCACTTTTCCTATGGAAAGTTGAGGGACTAAATTGAATAAAAGTCCAAGAATTACATTGCACGTTAGGCCAAATTTAGAGATTATTTATATCATTTTCTCTTAATATTATGTAACACTTAATCAATTTATTTAATACTCATATACCTTTTGTTACCATCAAGGTCCATTTAGAGATGTTTTCCAACAGATTCAAAGTCTACGTACTGAAAAGACAATTTACATATGGAGTTTGAGACTATGTGTTGATTATCTTTGTTATATTCTTGTTTTCGCATTGGATTTTTTTCATTCCGCCCTATATACATTTGATATCCTTCTACCAAATATTTTAAGTTTTGAAATGCATTATCACATAGTATCATAGCCAAACTTCCGCATCCTTCGTGCCTAGGTTTTATTTTGGCGTATGTGTGGCTCTCTTTCTTCAATTGCACATACATCCACTATGGTTTCAGTTCAGTTTCCATATGAGAGAATATGCTAAAATATTATCAAACATCTATTGCCTAGATGGCAAGTGAATTTGCCATCTCGTTGTGGTATTGAGTTCAAATCTAGTTAAAACATTCTCGCATTAACTTAGAGTGCACCAAATTAATGTGTGAGACTGCATCCTTAAAATCGTTAGGGAAGAAATAGTTGAGGTATACGAAGTTGGCTTGGACACCAATTGACCTTAACCCAAAAAGGATATCAATAATACTATCTCAGATCGATTAACTAGTGGATTTTGACTTGACCTTATATATGGGTCATTCTTTGCTTAGAAGCTTAAACATTTGATGGTTCAATTGCATAAGCAACATAAGTTACAACTTACATGACCAAATAGAGGACTATTGCTTTACGTGAACTATTATTTTTGTTGGCATTATGATTTAGTTACGTGCTATGTGACTCAATATTTGTCTTCTTTCTTTCCCCGCGAAATCTCTGTTGCCTTGGGTTCACCCCGAGCCCGTCTCCCTTGAGTTGTCAATCCCATCTTGTTTTCTTAATGGCCCATGATTCCAAGAACGTTTCACTGGTTGAGCAAATCTTGTGTTTAAAAGAAGTGTGTCACGGGCTCACATGATGATGACGCGTTACAAGGAAAACTATCCAAAAAATCCTAAACCTAACTTATTGCTTGCCAATTTAATTCAAAATCTTTAACTTGTGTTAATTGAGTCATACATCTTCTCATGTTTTGCCAATTGAATTCATTTAGCCAATTTTGGCCAAAAATTTGCTTAAGTGGACACTGACCGTCTGACCTAACACGACCACCGCCAACCATGTGGTGAGGGCAATGATGCCCTCATCAGGTGTTGGTCCTAGCTTGGATCTAGGCAGAGACACTGGCCCTAGCTTATGGCTAACAATCTTGCCAATCAAAGCAGTAAAAACAAACGAAGAAAGGAAAATAAATTAATTAATAAGTAAAATTTTGAAAATGTATTATAAAAAATGTCCACATCAACATGGGTCACGTCACATAGGATGGCCAACTTCCACTTGAGTGATTTCGATCAAATTGGCAAAATTCATTCAATTGGCAACACATGAAAATATTTAGATCTGAATTGACAAAAGTCCAATAATTTGAACTTTTTCAATAATTTTCACTACGTTTAAAAGATGCATAAATAAGGTACCTACCTCGCATTCTCTATCAATTTCTATTGCATATAAGTTGGGTCTTACATGTGAAACACAAAATGTCGACATATTGAATAAGAGGAAAGAGATGGTACATAAAAAATTATAGAACTTATGCATGAAATGCAATCAAGCCATTAACTTTCAAATCATGCAATTAAGCACACCAATCTCCCCATTGGGCAAGAGCGATCCGCCTTTGGACACAACTGGTGCCGCCGTCAACTCGTTCTCAGCGCTGCCTCCCTAACCTTAACCTTGGTTCCATTTGTGCCACTCTCGTGCCTAGCTTGCAAGTCCTTTCTCTCTATTTGGTCACTAACAGGTTTTTCGACAGCTGCCAAAACTCGCCATCATTGTTGCATGACTGCCTAGCTCAACTTTGTCGCCAATTTTCGCTCTCCACCACCACCTTTGATGCTCGCTCACTCTTGTTGTCAACCTCCAATTTAGGATTAGATGCACAAACAATTAAATATAGAGTAAATGTGAGAAAGAGAAATAAAAATGAGGTTTATCTCGGTTCACTCTTAATTGAGTTACATCCACAAATGATTTCACTATAATTAGCATTTCCCCGCCTTTCAATTACAAGAGTAAGAGATTACATATAACAGAAGTTATTTATGGTCCAACCCAAACTACCAATAAAATACAAGGTCAAACTATAAAAGTCATCTAGTGTCCCAGAGATGTTGCTCCCGCAACCCTTGCTGGGCTGGCTCATCGAATTCTCGGGTCTTTCTGTTGTTGTAGAGTATGAATTACACCTCCAATATAGAGGTCATTGCTACCACCTTCTTTGAGGTCATACAACCTCAAATAAGAGCTCGTGAACTCAAATCCAAGGCTGCATGCTCTAGGGAAATATTTGGATTGTGACAGGCTTCTGCGAAATTAGTAGCAAAAATACCTCAGGAGCAAATGAAATACCCCATTTAAGCTAGCCAAAAATGGGAAAATGAGAATCAATGTCTCAGCTAAGCTTCGAGTTAGCATTATCTTAACGTGGTCTATATCAATTAAAAGAAATATATGGGTTGTTTTACTAAAGTATGACATAACTCTTAATATATGCTAATATGGGCTGGCTTAGTGTATGCCAAACAGGCACGACTCGTGATGAGATTGTCCGAGCCGAAACTTCTATAAAAGGCACAATCCCCCTTCTTGTCTTAAGACGCAGAATTTTAGAACGCACCCTTTCATTGTGTGGTGGCTTTTTCGTTGGCCAGTGACAAACCAAAAGAAATAGAGGGGAAGGCTTGGTCTCGAGAATCATCACCGTTTTTGCTTCAAGTTCGATCGATTATAAATAAGGTGCATGCCATTTTTTCTCCCCTGTACATATTGTGCTTTTGATTCTGGTTGACAATTATTGGGCGTGCCACATTCATGGCTTTACATTTGGAATCAGAGCTACCTAACGGAAAATCGAAATGCATTCTATTTTGGCATGTTTTGTTAGTTTCATCCAATGAAAATTATTTTGATTGCATATTCGGATTCCTCTCGTCGATACAAGAAAAATGAGCGATCACATACGACCAATAGAGGCTAGGAACTACCTGACGCATCTCCACGCTCCGCAGTGAAGTCAACACATGACAATTGTTGACACCTAAATTTTGATTTTTCTTTTTTCATTTATATTGCACAAAAAATGAGAATTTATTCTCACAAAAAATATTTCCTCATGATTTGCATATTTATTTTATTCATGCATTACATTTGGATCGATTTGGACCGGCAGATTGAGCTTAAATCAAAGAGTTCTAACCCATGGAACTCTTCAATATTTTGAAAATTAAGAGTTTTAAGCAATTAAAACTCCTAAATTCAGAATTTCTAATCTAATGGCTCTAATTTAATCCTTCCTTAGTTAAGCTTAATCCTACGGTCCCTAATGAATCCTATTAGGGCTAGGATTGATCCAACTCTATAAATACTAGCCTAAGCTTAGGGTTCAAGGGGGACACCAGGACATTCCTCGGAAAATTCAGAATACACGGGAACGAAGGCGAGAAAGAGAGAATCAAAAGACGAAGAATCCTTGGTTGGAGTCGTGCTTGCTCCTGCTTCATTCCAGCCCTTTTGCTCTGTCCATTGTCGCCTCTGTTAAGTCAGAAGAGAGAGCTGTAGATTGTCTTTGCAGGTCCACCGTTACTGTCCCACTGCTGTTGCTACTGTCCCTTCCTTCCTGAGGTCAATGACGCTGCCAAAAAGATCCAGTGTTGAGCAATTCTGTGATAAGCAAAAAAAGAGCTGATTTCAAGCTGTTGTCCAGTCCTTTTCTAACCGCTGCTGTGCGCCAAAATCACTGCTGATCAGTATTTGTTTGTGCTGGATTTTGATGTGGGAAGTCCCTGGGTTTGGTACCTGAATTTCCTGCTGTTCGGATATCAATTCGCTGCTGTTTGTGGCTAAAAACAGAACTGTTTTTTGGATAGTTTCACCAATTATTCAGTGCAGGTTTTATCCGCTGTCCATGGTTGATTCTACTGCTGTTTACGCGAGAATTCTTCGCTGTTTTTGTGCTGGTTTTAGGTGGATTCATGTTCGAATTTGTCGCTACAAGTCAAGCCTTGATAAGTTGCAAATTCGCCTCCATCAAGCCTCCTAGACGTGCATAATTCTCGTTTTCCGTAGTCCAAAGAAACAAGCTTGTTCGTCAAGTTTTCATTCGGCTTCAAACTAGGTAATTTTCTAATCCATAATATTCTGAATATACATAAATGTTTGCTGAATTTCTATGGATCATGGTTGCCTAATGAATCTTCAAACTTAAGAGCATATCTTTGAAAGTTTGCATACATTGAGGATATTCAGCTATTTTGATTTGGATATTTGTCTTGCGGATTGATTTTTGATGAAATATTCAAATCATATCTTGAAAAGATATCATACATGATTCTTTGGAATATTTGTGAATATTTTGGGGAATTTTGGGTAATCTCGCAATAATTTGAAAATCTTCTGAATATGCTTAAGATACATAAAAGATTTCAAAAAGTAATCGATTGGGAAAATTTCCTAATCCGCAACCGCATACATGGAAATAAGTCTATCTATCAGGCTTTAGATAGAATTATTTGTATAGCGGATATTTCAAATTTTTTAGAGTCGATCTATCAGGCTTTAGATCGAAACTTAATTCGAAAGAAATTGCGAAATCCTCAAGTTGGTTATTTTGGTTTTCCATGTGAATTGATTTGGATTGGATCGTTATCTTTCATATCTTTATCTGCATGCTTCAAAATCCTAAAATATTCTACATGCAGATAATTTTACTTTTAAAATAGATTTGCATATCGCTTTAGGTAGATAGCATATTCCGTTCTTAGAGTAGGATTTTCTAGATAATTTTCCATTTAGATAAACATTGCATTTTAAAATAGAATTTGCATGTTTAGGTAAGTTTGCATGTTTAAAATAGTCTATTTTGGATAGGATAGGATAGGATTAGGATAGATTTCATGCATAATCTAGTTCAAAATGACCACTTTCTTGAGGTGTTTTATTTTTTGGTCTTCCTTAAATCCGAAAAATCATCAAAAAAATTGTCATCATGCATTACATGTCATCTTTCCCATGTCATTTAGAAATTGCATGTTAGATTTTCATCACATATAGAATTCCATGTTTAAGTCTTTTAATTAATTCGGATACAATGTAGTCAATTTAATTAAACCATAGCATAACATTGTGCCTTAGTTTAATTTAATTGCATGTCATATAGATTAATCATGTTAAGTTAATTAAAATTGATTAAATTGCATGTCATTAGGATAGTCATGTGGTCTAATTTAACCTCATACGCATGCTTAAGGTAGTCTTGCATTTAATTCATGTCATGGCATCTTAGGATAATTTCATGCATTGCATACGGTTTATTTTTCATAAAAAAAAAGAGATGAAAACAAAAAGAGAAAAGATTGTCTGGTGCATGCTCTTTGCTAATTATCTTGAATGCTGATTGTTAGTTTAATTGATTGCGCTCCCGTCTGATACCTTTGTTAGTGATTTAGGTTAAGATTTAATCAAACTTGCCTGATGAATTTTTTTCATGAAATAAAAGGTACCGAAAGGGCGTTAGAGTAATCTACCCGAGCTCATGATCTCTGATTCGTATGAATAAAATAGTTCTCCCGCTATTTTATTTAGGTTTCTAATCAACCTACCTTAAATGATTAGTGGCGACTCCTATTGAAAATCTTCTGCATTTAAATATTGAATCTAAGTTGCGATTTGGTAGAGTTTGGGAGAGCTCGAACTAGATTAGTTAATTCACTTAATTAACTTGGTAATCAATTAACCTAAGAATTGGAAAATCTCAAATTTTTAGGTCGCGACAACAATCACCAGCGAACATTGCGGTTTTTGGCAATTTTTTTTCTATTTTTTTTCTGTAAACTTTAGAAATGATCACATATCTGGATAGAGCTCGAAGATATAAGTGTTTTGAGTGGTCGCATGCTTCTGTTGGCCACCAGACGGAGGTTCACACTCCCACGCACGCCAGAGGGACGGCGTGCATGGTGATCATGCGCCTTTGGCATGAAAAGCACATCGGTTGACTCGATTCGACCTGATTTAGCCCATTGACCCCTGTGGTGGTTCTCTCATCGATCAGTGACAAACCAAAAGGAATAGAGGAAGGCTTGATCTCGAGAATCATTACCGTTTTGCATCAAGTTCGATTGATTCTAAAGAAGGTGCATGCCATTCTTCTCCCCTGTATATATTGTGTTTTTGATTCTGATTTGACGATTATTGGGCGTGCCACATTCGCGGCCTTACCCTTTGGTCCCCTTCTGGCTATCCATAAAGGTTGCGTAGGACAAAAGCAATGGAACAGTCACGCATTGATGTTTGACATTGAGAGGATCTCTAACAAGCATCATGTCCAGTACGATCGTCATACCTCATGAGCAAAATCATCATAATTCTCGCTCCACCACCAAGTTTTTTGAAATATATTTGACTAAATGCCAAAACCACTTGGCCCAATCAAGAAGAAGAACAGATGATACTAAATTTATCATTCCAACATTAAGCATGTGACAGTGCGACTGTTTCCTCCTTTGCTTGTTTGGTCGGCCAGGAACAACTGCTTCTCTTAAAAATCCCTTGACTGACGAGAAAGGGCCTGTCTGCAGTTGCATGCAGTTCTTTGGGACCCGTTCGAAACTTCACTGCGCTGGACCGGCATCATCAATGCAGCTTTGAATTGCAGGAGACTTTCTTAATCCACATTCGAGTCACAGGGAGGCGCTCGAAAGAGCAATTCTGCCTCTCTCATCTCTGCTCTCACCTCCTACACATCTCTCTTTATGGACTCTCTCGTGTCGTGCTTATCAATACTTTTAAAGATGAATTATGTTAAGGGAAATCATGGAGTCACTTGTTAAGAGTCGTTAGTTATGCTCTGGGAATTGTGGACGCTTCTATTGAAAGTAATCTACATTCGCGAAGCAAGTTGATTTTCGAATTTTCAAATATATCGGTATCTATTTTAACAACTTAATATAAGTGGTTTTAACTTATGTCCCTAGGATACTTATTAACAAGCTTCTCGTTCTAAAACAAACGCACATTTCATAGATATTCTAAGGACACTTGTTAAAAAGAACCCTTTATAAATGAACGTTGCGTAAATAGTGGTCTCTCTTTCCAGAAGAAAATAGAGTTCCTCCTTCATAAAGAAATATTGGGGCTTTACTAATATAATAGTCTTTAGGCTACTAGGTAGTACATATGTTTTATGGAGTCACCAATCTTAAGTGAGTGTCCCAA
>JAGVVM010013695.1:0-20800 GCA_019149425.1 Psidium friedrichsthalianum
TTAAAAGTGAAAAAATGAAAATAAATTGACTCAAATGTGAATTTTGGGCCCGGTCGAGATGATGCTCGTGAAGGAATACACGACCCGAATGGATTTTTAAATTACTTTGTGATGTCCACTGAAAGGGATTTAAAATAAAACATATTGACCTATTTTTTATCATATTTCTTGTGGCCTCAAATCTGCTATTAATTTATTAAATATTCTCATATTCTAAAATATATAAAACCCAATATATATATAAATACAAAAAATTATTTTATTTTTTGCGTCCGTTCGAAAATAGTTGCCTAAGCTTGGCCAAGGCCTCCAAACTCTGATTTTTCAATTTTCTCAGTTTCTAATTTTTCTGTTTACGAATTTCGAAAATAAAAATACCGAACAATATCGAAAATATGAAAAATTTTTTTGGTTAAAATGGTTCCAATAGGCTCTTGCTAAGGTTTCCAAAGTGATCTTCAATTTTATGAATTTTTATGGATTTTCTCATTAATTTTCCAAACATAAATAAATAAATAATTACTGTAAAAAATACTGACAACTGATGAAAAATAGTTTTTGGTCAATGGGTTCCCTAGGCTTGGCTAAGGTCCCCAAAGTTGATTTTCAATTTTCAGAATTCTTTTTAGGATTTTTATTTACTTTAGCAATAGAAAAAATGATAAAAAATCAGGGTTGTCAACAGCTTGCCCCTCTTTGAAAATCAATCGTAGAGGTTCTTTGGTTAAATGAAGAGAAAATATGAATTTATTCGACTTCAATACGGCTTAAAAAGCTAGTTATGACATGAATGTTCTTAAAATGAAAAAAACTAAAAATTATGTTATATAAAAAAACTTAGGGTGGTTAACTTTGGTCGTTAGGGTGGATCAACCCATTTGATTCCTATAAAAGGATTTTCACTCATTAAAATACTGAATTAAAATGACCCGTTATTTTTGGTCAATATTTGTTCCCTAGGCTTTGCCAAGGTCCCAAAGTTGATTTTTTTAATAAATGGATAGATTTTTTTAAATTTTGAAAGAGAAAATATGATTAAAAATTAGGTGTCAACAGCTGCCCCCATGGGAATACTTGTAAGAAGGATCCTGTAGAAATCGACTGACTTGTAAAAAGGACTCGTGCCTGTAAAAAGGACTTGTGCCTGTAAAAAGGATTTGGCTATAAAAAGGATTTGAATACCTGTGGTAGGGACTGGTGATTGTAAAAAGGACTTGATCCTTTAAAAAAGGACCTTATGGTGATGTAAATGAATGGACTTAATTTGACCGTAAGGTGGGTCTTACTTATTTGCCTGTAAAAGTTGTGCCTGTAAAAAGGACTTGTTCCTGTAAAAAGGACTTGATTTGCCTGTAAAAAGGACTTTGTGCCTGTAAAAGGACTTTGTGCCTGTAAGAAGGACTTTATGCCTGTAAGAAGGACTTGGTTTGCCTGTAAGAAGGACTTGATTTGCCTGTAAGAAGGACTTTTGCCTGTAAGAAGGACTTTGTGCCTGTAAGAAGGACTTATTTGCCTGTAAGAAGGACTTTGTGCCTGTAAGAAGGACTTTTTGCCTGTAAGAAGGACTTGATTTGCCTGTAAGAAGGACTTTATGCCTGTAAGAAGGACTTGATTTGCCTGTAAGAAGGACTTTTTGCCTGTAAGAAGGACTTGATTTGCCTGTAAGAAGGACTTGTTTGCCTGTAAGAAGGACTTGTGCCTGTAAGAAGGACTTGATTTGCCTGTAAGAAGGACTTTGTGCCTGTAAGAAGGACTTGGTTTGCCTGTAAGAAGGACTTTTTGCCTGTAAGAAGGACTTAGTGCCTGTAAGAAGGACTTGGTTTGCCTGTAAGAAGGACTTTTGCCTGTAAGAAGGACTTGATTTGCCTGTAAGAAGGACTTTGTGCCTGTAAGAAGGACTTTTTGCCTGTAAGAAGGACTTGATTTGCCTGTAAGAAGGACTTGCTTTGCCTGTAGGAAGGACTTTGTTTGCCTGTAAGCAGGACTTGATTTGCCTGTAAGAAGGACTTTGCCTGTAAGAAGGACTTGGTTTGCCTGTAAGAAGGACTTTGTGCCTGTAAGAAGGACTTGGTTTGCCTGTAAGAAGGACTTAGTTTGCCTGTAAGAAGGACTTAGTTTGCCTGTAAGAAGGGCTTGGTGTACCTCAAAGGGTGCCATTCTGAAATCTGGGGAGACCAGGAATCCTGCAGAAGCTCAAACCTAAATTATATTCTCCTGTCGCTTTAGGAATAAACCAAAGAGGCAGAGATCAAAAGGTCTCGAACATTTCTGTCCTTGAGACAAATCATGCTTTATTGAAGAAGGTGGATACCTGTATATACCGCAATGGATTCGAGTATCCCAACAACCGTCAGAATTCATTCTCTTGAAAGGTTCAGGTTGAAGATATACTTACCTGAGAATTTGGAAGAAATGCTTGGTGGCTTCTCGACAAACCAGGCTTGTTCATTCAATAATCGCCGAATGAATTTCAAGACTTTGGAAGGTAACTCAAACACCGGGAATGTGTTGCCTGTCAGGCAATGTCAGAGCTAACATGTGCAAGCATTTTCATCAATGCGTTCATTGGTTCATACAAAATTGTTCAGCTAAGTTTGCCATGATTAAAGGCAGTCTGTGTAATAACTCATGATGCAATCGATCAACATATGGATCATGTATTGCATTACCACTTCTGTTTAAGGAGGTTCTTATAGTATGAACACCTCGAATGTAATCTGAATGGGGGACTTCATTCCGAAAGGGCTTTCTCTCACTCTGGAGAAAGGCTGTTTATCTGTAGATTAAAATGTTAGACCTGTGTGGAAATGGTTTGCCTTTCCTCATCCTGTTATGCCCCATTTTGCACATTTGATGTCTCCTATGCAGTTTATGCTCTAAGTTGGAGTTGGTAAATTAAACATGCGGAATGGTCATACATAATTCATAAAATGTGTAAACACAATGCCGATGTGACAATTTTTTAGCATCATGTGTGTTTATATAATGTGCAAACATGGGCGGATTTGAATTGCCCCTGGTGTGTGGGTGGATCGAACAAATTGGGAAGCCCACTCCTTATGTCGAGGAGCGGTTTGTCTCAAGTTTTGCCCCTGCACGATGAGGCATATGGGTGAGGGAGCATTTTGGTTTGTTTAGTGACAGCGACCGCCATGGTTTAGCGGTTAAATGCCCCTGCAAAAAGCAAAGAAATTATTCGAGATAAGGAAGACATATTTGCTTTTTCGCTTCAGAGCTTGCGATCAACTTGCCCCATTTTTCACCAGAATAGATCTTGTCAGATGATCATCATTTTCTTTTGGATTTGTCTCCTTCAACATGTTACATGTTAGTATAAATATTTCCTGTAAAAAGAAAAGGAGACATATCAACCAGTATTAAAAGGGATAAATTGGAAACGATACTGATTTACCCTTCATCTTGAATGCCTTGGACAAGTCTTTTACCAATTTTGCCGGATTGAGTTTTCTTCGACTTTTGTTGGATGCTTCACCATTAAGCCGAGAATGTGGCAAAATATTGACTTCGGTATTACTCGTCGAGTATTCCTTGGGGATCGAACTCGGGATATTTCGGACCTACTGTCATCCCCCATACCATTCGGTCCATTGGACCGTAGACGTCATGGGGTTCCTTTTAAAGTCAATCCTTGAGATGACACGGTGTTGTTGTATTACCTGGGTAATTGGTCACTGTATTTTTCGGGGCGGTTCACAAACCCTGTAAGCATGGAATAAAATAATTCAGAACTCGAGACGAGTATGAGCAAATTAGAACGATACAGAATTACCCTTCTTTGAGATTGTTTGGGTCTTTCGTTCACATATTCCTCATTTGAAGCCGTCCATTCTGTGGCGATGTCCACGAATCTATTTGCCCAAAGTTTTGTTTAATCGGGGAATTTCGTTTTTGGGTACGACTTGTTTTTCGGGTCAATTTACAAATTCCTGTAAACAGAAGGGGTTAATTTAGAATCGGGACAATTTGAGGGTAAATTGAAACGATACTGCTTTACCCTTCTAGTTCGCGCGATTTTTACTCGCAATAAATTCACTACGAGTTTGGTGTGGTAGCAGACTCGAGCATTTAATAGGAGAACAGGAAATTGCTACTTCTTGCTTTTGCGTTCATTCAACAAAAAAAGTAAAAAACATCACGCAAGGAAATGAAGCGTCTGCATTCGTTCAAGATCGATTTTGCTCCCTCAGCAAGCTCTCCCATGATCAGCTGGCTTCATTCTAGACCAGGTATGCATCGGCTATGTTGAAGGACCCGTGATCTCAGCTTCGAAATACAGACTCCCTGTGCATATTACAGTCCCAGTGCTTCATCAACATTAAACTGGTTGATCATGGCGGTGAGTTCATCCTCAATGCCGCTTGGTGGTGATACATCTCCCCTTCCCGGGAGGTATTGATGCTGATCCAGTAGCATTAGTCTTTTTGTACCCTGCTCCAACAGAACTCGATTCTGTTATAAATTGGTCTAACTCGCTTCTCAAACACGCATTTTCAATCCTCAGATCATGCATTTCATCGAAGGCGAGGAGGAGGCTGTTGCAGTTAGGGCAGGTGGCGGAGTCAAAAGCCTCTTTATACATCTTGTTTTCCGCTCGGAGGTTTTCATTTTCAACTCTTAGAAACTCGGCTTCGTTGTGCTCATGACGAGTCTTCATTCGGGTTCGCTTATTTTGAAACCAGAACTTGATTTGTGAAGGTTCAAGTCCTAGCTCTTGACTTAGTTCCATTTTCTGTTTGCCGTCTGGCATAGGACATGTTCTGAAGAAATCCTCAAGCCTTTGTACTTGCTCCTTAGTATGGCGACGGTAACGCTTCTTTTGACCCTTACCGTTGTTGTCCTTATCTTTACTGAGATCTTGGACGTCGTCGGCGGAAGGGCCAGGCTCCATAGGCTCGATCCCAAACATGGTTTCGAACTCTTCCTCTCCCATATTCAGCAGGCAACGATAGCTTTCGGAAGTATTGGGTTGAGACATCTTCGATTTGGTCGATGATTTCTCAAGGTTTACTATATCTTTCTGTATTTTCACTCTCTCTGAACCGTGTATGCTTTAAAACTCTCTTCAACGTATGAATAAAGATTTCAGGAGGATGTCTCTTTTAAAATTAACGTCGGCTTAGCATATGTATCGCTTCTCCCGAGAGTTCTGTCTTTCTCAACCTTTCCTGCGTGTTTCTTGCTTGGCTCGTCTTTTCTCATCTTTTCATAGTGGTAGGGTCCCTATCAACGTCTCTACCGTCGATTTGCTGGCGTGTTCTCCTATAAAAACGAATCCCATTTTCCTTGTCTGCCACCCAAGTCACCTTTCTTTCTTCTTTTTCAAAGTTGTGTCATCCCGTCAAACTTTTGGCAGAGATGTCGGATTTGCTTGGCTCGAGATTGGAGACGAGTAGCGGAGGTGATGCTGATAGGGAATGGTAGACAGGAAAATCTGGCCAGTAGAGACTTTCACTGCAAAAATGAAAGGGAATGCGGCAGTATATGTTCTTCATATTCTAGAAAAATTGGAACGATACTGTTTTACCCTTGTATGTACTTCCATTGAATTTGAATTGAGGAAGTTCCTTCATTTGGACTGGATTGGATTGTATGTCCCGAGTTGCCCTTCACTTTGAGCTTGCCACATAAGTGCTTTGCTTAGTTGGGCCTTGTTTTCTTTCGGGTTGCCTTGGACCATCATCATTTTTTATGCCATCGGGTCCGTGGACCGGAGGGCTCCTTTAATTTAAAGGTTACCTTCAAGGCAAATGAGTCCTATCGCATTCCATTGGGTCATTTCATTTTGCGACACTCTTGAGGCAATTTGCAATCCCCTGGGTGAGAATGGAACAAATCCAATTTAGCATTTTGCGACGATTGAGGGTAAATTGGAACGATACTCAATTACCCGTCTTCGAGCTCGCCTGGGCTTTTCACTTGAAATTTCCCTACGTGAGGCCGTTCAACATTTCTCATTATGGCAGTCAGCAACGTTGCCACAAATTGATCCGCCCTGAGTCTAGCATAAAAAGGGATTCACGCATTCGACGGGATGAACAACAAATTACCCCATTGCCCCTGAATTAAATCTAGACACCTAGAAAGCTGTAAATATCACACGCAGGGGAATTAAGCATGAAATGAAAGGTGCACTTATTCAAGGTCAGTTCTGCCTCTCCTGCGGCTCTTCGATAATCAGCTAGTCTCGTACTGGTTCAGGCATGGATGACCGATGTTTGAGAGTCCCTAATCACTGGCTTCCGATCATGGCTTCGGATGTCTGTCAACCTTAAACTGGTTGACCAGGGCAGTAAGCTCATCATCTGGGTAATCTCTTGAACCTTCCAGCAACTGATGCTCGAATTGGGCATTATTGTTGGCAAATGCTGGCGGTAGATTTCTCATTCTGTCCTCGCCATGAGCAATTTGACTTCTCGAGCTGAAGTCTTCATCATTACTCCAGAAAGTGTGGGGATCACCAACTGTCCTGCTGCCAAAAACTCCTTCCATTCGAGGATTAGAGAAGTGGAAGTGCTCAGGATAACTTCTTGTCTGATTCTCTGGCTGCGCAGGCGTGCTGATCATGGGATGAATTCTAGCCACAGGTTGGTGCTCAAACCAAGGAATCTGAATACACTGCCCCTGCGGTCTATACTCTTGAAGAGCATTAGGGTGATTCTGGGGGATACTTTGATTAACGCCTGGGGGATTGATGGCACGGCTACTGGCTTGGTTGATGATGGGAAGTGGCTCACCCCATGCTAACCTGTGGAACTTATGGTGGCGAGGAGACTCGACGTTCAGGCTTGGATCAGTCCCGCCTTGGTTTTCTTGATTCTGAGCTGCATTGTGTTCTCTCACCCTTTTTCTGTACTTCTGAAGATGACTCGAAACATTTGCTTTAGTGAGTCCATCTACCTTCATAATTTCCAGTATATGTTGCGGCCGTGCCGAATAGATTCCTAGCTGCTGAACTGCATTAACAAACATACGATGCAGCTCGGGAGACCAACTCATCTTCTTTCTCCAGTTGCTTGGAACAAAATTGAAGGCTTGATGCTTGTTCTCATGGTCGTGCAATTGCTTCCTTACCACGTGCTGCCATATGTTTTGAAGCATCTGAACCCTAATTGGTTTCGTTACGACGTCTTGGGCCCCATTTAAGACAGCCTTCATTATGGCTTGCTGATCATCGCTTGCCGATATTACGAGGACCGGCATGTTTAATTTAGAATTGATGACTTCCAAGAGAGTGAAAACATCCATGTCAATCCCTACCATGGCGGTGAGGACGATATCAAACGGGTCACTACTCCTCCTTAATATCTCTAAGGCCTCTGTCGCCTTTGCTTGAGCTACAACCTTATACCGGCATTTTCTTAATACGGTAGCAAGGATTGACAGAGAGACTGGATTACCGTCAATGGCCATGACCAGTAGACCCTCAGGGTAAGGAACTTCATCAGCTTCGACCAGGGTTGAACATGCGCCCGTTTCCCTAATGCTCGACATATTTCTGGATCTAGGACTGCCGATTCGAGACCGCCTCAGGATGTCTTCTCGGACTTGAGGGATCACGGGATCGTCGATGGCTTCTCGTAACAGGCTTTGAAAGCCAATGCTTTGATGGTGAAGGTTTTGAATTCCTCTCCCACGAGAACTCCTTCCTCTCTATCTTTCTCCTGCGAGTTCGTGCAGATGAACCCACTCACTATCAAATGAGGACAAGTTCTCTCTCTGGCAATAGCAATGGCTTCCCCCTTCACGGGCAGTGCTATTAGATTTTTCGAGGGGAAAATCTGACATTCAGCTTTTGATCAAAGGGGAAATCCTCGTTTATCGCTCAGTTTGTCTTCTTCTTTCTTTTCGCGGTAGAGGGCCCCTGTCAAGATTTCCACCGTCGATTTACTGGCGGGTCCTCCAATGAAGACGAGTAATATCTCCTTTCTGCTAAAATTTCTTTGTCCCCCACTCAGCTCGTCTTTTCGTCTTCTTTTTCAAAGTGGCGGAGTCTCGTCCAGCTTTTCCACAGAGACGTCGGGTTGTTCGGCTCGAGGTTGCCATCTGACTGGAATTTGAGCCACCGGGGGTGTTGCCGACAGAGAATGGTAGATAGGAAAACATATGGGACTGCCCCTGTGAAATCAGTATTTAAATTGAAGCAGATTATCGCATTCGCATTCCGATCATCTGCCTCAACTCTCTCCTCCTTTCATTCGTATTCTGCTTTCAAAAAATGGCCAATTCTCCTAACCATACCTTCTCCGCCGAAGTCCTGGCTGGGTGGGAGAGACTCTACAATTCTTGGTAGAGGTTACGCTCATATAGCCCAAAACTCTACCGCTGAGGCTGAAATCCTCGGTCTATTCAGGACCGTGGACGCTGCTTCTGTTGAGGGTACCCAACTGGGGAGGGAGTATCGGAACTTCCCGACCCTCTTCATCAATTTTCTGGCTGCCTATAACCGCGCTTATGAGACGGTCCTCGTGACCGCTGTCGTGAAAGCTCGTTACCGAGACCGGCACGAGCGTCTGGCAACAGTCACATTTGTGGCTGATAATCACAAGAAGGCCCTCAAGTTTGCCAACGATCAGCTTTCGTGGCTGGTTCGTGAGAGGGGAAAGCTGGTGGACCGTCTGGCCTTGGTCCGAACTTACGCCGAATAGGAGCCAGGCAATATTGTGATGAGGTGCAAATGCGGTTGGCTGCAGGAGAGACTTGATGACATTACGGCAGACATTGCTTTCGAGAGGGCGGCGATTCCGGACCTGGAGTTTGCCGTTGAGCATTACGAGGCCACTATGGCCCAGGTTAAAGAGAAGTGCGATCGCCTCTTCTTTAGGCTCGCGGAGCTTGATCCAGAGAACGCCCGGTGCACCCAGAGCATCAACTTCATGGAGAGCCAGCTGAGCTCCTTTGTGATGCTTATTAGGGCTCAATTTGATTTCACTTTTCCTCCCCAGTGAGTTGTTGTAAAACCTGTTGGTGAATGGAATAAAAGGAATGTTTCGCATGTCTATACTTTTGTTTTCCTGTCATCTCTTCTCCTGGGGAACGATTTAGGGTGCTGAAGATATTGAGGCTTAATCTTCTTCATGATGCTCTCGCGGGTTGTGGTAGACGATGATATCAAGAACATTAGAGAGGCATTCAGTGTGGCTTTCCACCAGCCGCCTAGAGACCCGCGTTCAATCATGTAAATTAATAAAGCTGCCACCACTCGATCAGTGTGCCAATAAATTCGGCCATTTGTTGCGTGCTCCACTTCAACCGTGTTTTGTTGCTTTCGGCGTCCACTCGTATGTATCGGGCACCTGTAGCATCGGGGGAGTGTCCGTGGGCCACGTTCATTAATGGACGAGCGATGGGTGTTATTCGGCTGACGTTGGCTCGTAACGTCGTGTTTAATATCGTCAAAGAGAAGACCACTGTGGTTTGATGAAAGCCCTATCAGATATGTACGAGAAGCCCTCTGCGATCACAAGGTCTATTTGATGCGAGTCTGTTTAATTTGAAGATGAGCGAAGGTGCGTCAGTTACTAATCATATCAATGAATTCAATGTGATCATTAGTCAATTGAGTTCAGTTGAGATTGACTTTGAAGATGAGGTATGTGCTTTGATTTTATTACCTCATTGCCTGATAGTTGGAATACTATTGTTACTACTGTTAGTAATTCTCTAGATCAACCAAGTTTAACTTTTGATGGGATTCGAGATTTAATTCTGAGGAGGATATCCGTAGAAGAGAATCTGGCGAATCTGTATCTACTGCTTTAGTAGGTGAAAATAGAAGAAGAGCTAGTACTCGTATTAGCAGGAGTAGTATAAACATGAATAGACGCAGTCAGTCTAGGACTGGTGGTGCTGTCTGTTGGAATTGTGCAAGAGGGGCATCTTAGAAGAGATTGCCTTAAGCTGAAAAACGATAAGGGTAAGAGAATTAGAGTTGAATCTGCGGATGATGCTGCAGTTATAGCAGATGGTGATTCGGATAATGCTGATTTTATTTATCTGTTACTGATGATTCGTCGTTTGATGGATGGATATGGATTCTGGTTGTTCTTTTCATGCTACACCAAATAGGAACTGGTTTATTACTTATCAATGCATGGATAGTAGTAAAGTGCAGTTGGGGAACAACGCTGAATGCGATGTTATAGGTGTTGGTAATGTTAGAATCAGAATGCATGATGGTATTGTGAGGACATTGACTGGAGTGAGGCATGTTCAGAGTTGAAGAAAAATCTGATTCCTGAGTACCCTGGATCATCTGGGTGTCGGTATTCTTCAGAATATGGAGTTCTGAAAATTATTCGAGGTGCTTTAGTAATAATGAGAGCAATCAAGCATAATAGCCTGTATGAGCTTCAAGGTGAGACAGTGATAGATTTTGCTGCGGAGACGTCAAATGCATCTGTTCGAGAGTCTAAATTTATGCATATGCATTTGGGTCACATTAGCGAGAAAAGCCTGAAGGTTCTAGTGAAAGAAAATTGTTATGTGGTTATATTGCTGATAAACTAAATGTATGCAGGTGCTGATAAACTAAATCAGCGGCGGAAAGTGCAATTTAGTCCAATTGTCAAAGAAACCACGGAAATGGCAGAATTACTTTACTTAGATATTGACAACCTCCTCGAGTAGTCATCCACAATTGTTAGCATAAATCTGGCACTCTTCCTTGAAGGAAACCGCCGACAACCTGCGAATCTAAGTAAAGTAATTCTGCCATTTCGTGGTTTCTTTGACAATTGGACTAAATTGCACTTTCCGCCGCTGATTTAGTTTATCAGCACCTGCATACATTTAGTTTATCAGCAAATATAACCACATAACAAATTTCTTTCACTTAGAACCTTCAGGCTTTTCTCGCTAATGTGCCCCAAATGCATATGCCATAAATTTAGACTCTCGAACAGATGCATTTGACGTCTCCGCAGCAAAATCTATCACTGTCTCACCTGAAGCTCATACAGGCTATTATGCTTGATTGCTCTCATTATTACTAAAGCACCTCGAATAATTTTCAGAACTCCATATTCTGAAGAATACCGACACCCAGATGAATCCAGGGTACTCAAGGAAATCAGATTTTTCTTCAACTCTGAACATGCCTCACTCCAGTCAATGTCCTCACAATACCATCATGCATTATGATATAACATTACCAACACCTATAACATCGCATTCAGCGTTGTTCCCCAACTGCACTTTACTACTATCCATGCATTGATAAGTAATAAACCAGTTCCTATTTGGTGTAGCATGAAAAGAACAACCAGAATCCATAATCCATCCATCAAACGACGAATCACAGTAACAGATAAAAAAATCAGCATTATCCGAATCACCATCTGCTATAACTGCAGCATCATCCGCAGATTCAACTCTAATTCTCTTACCCTTATCGTTTTTCAGCTTAAGGCAATCTCTTTAAGATGCCCCTCTTGCCACAATTCCAACAGACAGCACCACAGTCCTAGACTGACTGCGTCTATTCATGTTTATACTACTCCTGCTAATACGAGTACTAGCTCTTCTTCTATTTTCACCTACTAAAGCAGTAGATACAGATTCGCCAGATTCTCTTCTACGGATATCCTCACTCAGAATTAAATCTCGAATCCCATCAAAAGTTAAACTTGTTGATCTAGAGGAATTACTAACAGTAGTAACAATAGTATTCCAACTATCAGGCAATGAGGATAATAAAATCAAAGCACATACCTCATCTTCAAAGTCAATCTCAACTGAACTCAATTGACTAATGATCACATTGAATTCATTGATATGATTAGTAACTGACGCACCTTCGCTCATCTTCAAATTAAACAGACGTCGCATCAAATAGACCTTGTTGATCGCAGAGGGCTTCTCGTACATATCTGATAGGGCTTTCATCAAACCCACAGTGGTCTTCTCTTTGACGATATTAAACACGACGTACGAGCCAACGTCAGCCGAATAACACCCATCGCTCGTCCATTAATGAACGTGGCCCACGGACACTCCCCCGATGCTACAGGTGCCCGATACATACGAGTGGACGCCGAAAGCAACAAAACACGGTTGAAGTGGAGCACGCAACAAATGGCCGAATTTATTGGCACACTGATCGAGTGGTGGCAGCTTTATTAATTTACATGATTGAACGCGAGTCTCTAGGCGGCTGGTGGAAAGCCACACTGAATGCCTCTCTAATGTTCTTGATATCATCGTCTACCACAACCCGCGAGAGCATCATGAAGAAGATTAAGCCTCAATATCTTCAGCACCCTAAATCGTTCCCCAGGAGAAGAGATGACAGGAAAACAAAAGTATAGACATGCGAAACATTCCTTTTATTCCATACATCAACAGGTTTTACAATAGCTCACTGGGGAGGAAAGGTAAAGCCAAACTGGGCCCTGATAACCATTACGAAAGAGCTCAACTGACTCTCCAAACAGTTGATGCTCTGGGTGCACCGGGCGCTCTCGGGATTAAGCTCCGCGAGCCTAAAGAAGAGGCGATCGCGCTTCTCCTTAGCCTGGGCCATACTGGCCTCATAATGCTCGACGGCAAACTCCAGGTCCGAAATTGCCGCCCTCTCGAAAGCAATGTCTGCCGTAATGTCATCAAGTCTCTCCTGCAGCCAACCGCATTTGCACCTCATCACAATATTGCCCGGCTCTTGTTCGGAGTAAGTTCGGACCAAGGCCAGACGGTCCACCAACTTTCCCTCTCACGAACCAGCCACGAAAGCTGATCGTTGGCAAACTTGAGGGCCTTCTTGTGATTATCAGCCACAAATGTGACTGTTTCCAGACGCTCGTGCCGGTCTTGGTAACGAGCTTTCACGACGGCAGTCACAAGGACCGTCTCATAAGCGCGGTTATAGGCAGCCAGAAAATTGATGAAGAGGGTCGAGAAGTTCCGGTACTCCTTCCCCAGTTGGGTACCCTCAACAGAAGCAGCGTCCACGGTCCTGAATAAACCGAGGATTTCAGCCTCAACGGTAGAGTTTTTGGCTATATGAGCGTAACCTCTACCAAGAAGATTGTAGAGTCTCTCCCACCCAGCCAGGACTTCGGCGGATAAGGTATGGTTAGGAGAATTGGCCATTTTTGAAAGCAGAATACGAAAGAAAGGGGGAGAGAGGTGAGGCAGATGAGCGGAATGCGAAGATGGTAATCTGCTTTGAAGTAAATATTGATTTCATAGTGACGGTATCAACCAGTCAAGATTTCTCTTATCTACCATTCTCTATTGGCACCACCCTCGTTGGCTCGAATTCCATCAGATGGCGACCTCGAGCCAAGCGAGTCCGAAATCTCCGTAGAAAGTTTGACGAGACACCGCCACTTTGAAAAAGAAGACGGAAAGATGAGCTGAGTGGAAGACACGGCAAACGTTAGCGAAAAGGAGATACGACTTGTCTTCATTGGAGGACCCGCCAGTAAATCGACGGTGGAGATCTTGACAGGGGCCCTCTATCACGAAAAGAAAGAAGAAGACAAACTGAGCGAGAAACAAGGATTTCTCCTTTGATCAAAAGCTGAATGTCAGATTTTCTCCCTCGAAAAATCTAATAGCACTGCCCGTGAAGAGGGAAGTCGTTGCTATTGCCAGAGAGAGAACTTGTCCTCATTTGATAGTGAGAGTGAGAGTTTATCTGCAAGAACTCGCAGGAGAAAGATAGAGAGGAAGGAGTTCTCGTGGGAGAGGAATTCAAAACCTTCACCATCAAAGCATCGGCTTTCAAAGCCTGTTACGAGAAGCCATCGACGATCCCGTGATCCCTCAAGTCCAAGAAGACATCCTGAGGCGGTCTCGAGTCGGCAGTCCTAGATCCAGAAATATGTCGAGCATTAGGGAAACGGGCGCATGTTCAACCCTGGTCGAAGCTGATGAAGTTCCTTACCCTGAGGGTCTACTGGTCATGGCCATTGACGGTAATCCAGTCTCTCTGTCAATCCTTGTTACCGTATTGAGAAAATGCCGGTATAAGGTTTTAGCTCAAGCAAAAGCGACAGAGGCCTTAGAAGTATTAAGGAGGAGTAGTGACCAGTTTGATATCATCCTCACCGCCATGGTAGGGATTGACATGGATGTTTTCACTCTCTTGAAATTCATCAATTCTGAATTAAACATGCCAGTCGTCGTAATATCGGCAAGCGATGATCAGCAAGCCATAATGAAGGCTGTCTTACACGGGGCCCAAGACGTCGTAACGAAACCAGTTAGGGTTCAGATGCTTCAAAACATATGGCAGCACGTGGTGAGGAAGCAATTGCACGACCAAGAGAACAATCATCAAGCCTTCAATATTGTTCCAAGCAACTGGAAAAAGAAGATGAGTTGGTCTCCCGAGCTGCATCGTATGTTTGTTAATGCAGTTCAGCAGCTAGGAATCGATTCGGCACGGCCGCAACATATACTGGAAATTATGAAGGTAGAGGGACTCACTAAAGGAAATGTTTCGAGTCATCTTCAGAAGTACAGAAAAAGGGTGAGAGAACACAATGCAGCTCAGAATCAAGAAAACCAAGGCGGGACTGATCCAAGCCTGAACGTCAAGTCTCCTCGCCACCATAAGTTCCGCAGGTTAGCATGGGGCGAGCCACTTCCCATCATCAACCAAGCCAGTAGCCGTGCCATCAATCCCCCAGGCGTTAATCAAAGTATCCCCAGAATCACCCTAATGCTCTTCAAGAGTATAGACCGCAGGGGCAGTGTATTCAGATTCCTTGGTTTGAGCACCAACCTGTGGCTAGAATTCATCCCATGATCAGCGCGCCTGCGCAGCCAGAGAATCAGACAAGAAGTTATCCTGAGCACTTCCACTTCTCTAATCCTCGAATGGAAGGAGTTTTTAGCAGCAGGACAGTTGGTGATCCCCACACTTTCTCGAGTAATGATGAAGGCTCCAGCACGAGAAGTCAAATTGCTCATGGCGAGGACAGAATGAGAAATCTACCGCCAGCATTTGCCAACAACAATGCCCAATTCGAGTATCAGTTGCTGGAAGGTTCAAGAGATTACCCAGATGATGAGCTTACTGCCCTGGTCAACCAGTTTAGGGTTGACAGACGTCCCAAGCCGCGATCAGGAGCCAGTGAGTAGGGACTCTCAAACATCGGTCATCCACACCCGAACCAACACGAGACTAGCTGATTATCGAAGAGCCACAGGAGAGGCAGAACTGACCTTGAATAAGTGCACCTTTCATTTCATGCTTAATTCCCCTGCGTATGATATTTCAGCTTTCTAGGTGTCTAGATTTAATTCAGGGGCAAGGGGTAATTTGTTTTTATCCCGTCGAATGCGTGAATCCCTTTTTATGCTAGACTCAGGGCGGATCAATTTGTGGCAACGTCGCTGACTGCCATAATGAGAAATGTTGAATGGCCTCACGTAGGGAAATTTCAAGTGAAAAGCCCAGGCGAGCTCGAAGACGGGTAACTGTGTGTCGTTCCAATTTACCCTCAATCGTTGCAAAATGCTAAATTGGATTTGTTCCATTCTCACCCAGGGGATTGCAAATTGCCTCAAGAGTGTCGCAAAATGAAATGACCCAATGGAATGCGATAGGACTCATTTGCCTTGAAGGTAACCTTCAAATTAAAGGAGCCCTCCGGTCCACGGACCCGATGGCATAGAAAATGATGATGGTCCAAGGCAACCCGAAAGAAAACAAGGCCCAACTAAGCAAAGCACTTATGTGGCAAGCTCAAAGTGAAGGGCAACTCGGGACATACAATCCAATCCAGTCCAAATGAAGGAACTTCCTCAATTCAAATTCAATGGAAGTACACACAAGGGTAAAACAGTATCGTTCCAATTTTTCTAGAATATGAAGAACATATACTGCCGCATTCTCTTTCATTTTTGCAGGGGAAGTCTCTACTGGCCAGATTTTCCTGTCTACCATTCCCTATCAGTATCACCTCCGCTACTCGTCTCCAATCTCGAGCCAAGCAGATTCGACATCTTTGCAAAAAAAAGTTTGAGGGGACGCCACCACTTTGAAAAAGAGAGAAGAAAAAAATGAGCCGAGTGGCAGACAAAGAAATTTTGGCAGAAAAGAGGAGACGGCTCGTCTTTATTGAGGGACTCGCCAGCAAAATCGACGGTGGAGATAACGATAGGGGCCCCCTATCACGAAAAGATGGAAGGAGACGAGCCGAGCAAGAGACACGATAAGAAAAGAGGATTGAGAAAGGCCGAACCTCGGGAGAAGCAATACAGTTGCTAAACCCACGTTTAATTTTAAAAGAGACGCCATGCTCGGAAGAGGGTCTTAAGGCATAGGCAATCGCTCAGAAAAATTCAAAGAGAGTGAAAACACCGGAAGAGAGTAGCAAATCTTGAGAAATCATCAACCAAATCGAAGATGTCTCAACCCAATACTCCCGAGAGCTATCGTTGCCTGCTGAATATGGGAGAGGAAGAGTTCGAAGCCATGTTTGGGATCGAGCCTATGGAGCCTGGCCCTTCCGCCGACGACGTCCAAGATCTCAGTAAAGATAAGGACAATAACGGTAAGGGTCAAAAGAAGCGTTACCGTCGCCATACTAAGGAGCAAGTACAAAGGCTTGAGGATTTCTTCAGAACATGCCCTATGCCAGACGGCAAACAGAAAATGGAACTGAGTCAAGAGTAGGACTTGAACCTTTGCAAATCAAGTTCTGGTTTCAAAATAGGCGAACCCGAATGAAGGCTCGTCATGAGCACAACGAAGCCGAGTTTCTAAGAGTTGAAAATGAAAACCTCCGAGCGGAAAACAAGATGTATAAAGAGACTTTTGACTCCGCCACCTGCCCCAACTGCAATAGCCTCCTCCTCACCCTCGATGAAATGCATGATCTGAGGATCGAAAATGCACGTTTAAGAGGTGAGTTAGACCAGTTTATAACAGGATCGAGTTCTGTTGGAGCAGGGTACAAAAGGACCAATGATACTGGATCAGCATCAATACCTCCCGAGGAAGAAGGGACAGATCACCACCAAGCGGACATTGACGATGATCTTTTCGCCATAATCAACCAGTTTGATATCGGTAAAGCATCGGGACTGTGATGCACTTGTTCAGCCAGTGACCACCAGACCTTCAATATGGCCGATGCATACCTAATCGGGATGAAGCCAGCTGATCATGGGAGAGCCTGCAGAGGAAGCAGAACTGATCCTGAATGAGTGAATGTGTTTTATTTCCTTGCGTGATGTGTTTTTCTGCTTTTGTGAATGTGTAAAAGCAAGGAGTAATAATCCGACTTCCCCCTATTAAATGCTCGAGTCCGCCACCTCACCAACCTCGACGAATTGATGGCGAGTAAAAATCTGCATAAACCTGAAGGGTAACTCCGTATCGTTTCAATTTACCCTCAGTTGCTCCAAGTTTTAAATTAAGCCCCTCCTATTTTCAGGAATTTGCAAAATATACCCAAAAACGAAATTCCTTGGTTGGACTAAATTGGGGCAAATCAACTCGTGGACATTACCACGGAATGAACAGCTTCAGACAAAGGAAAGTGCGAACGAAAGACCCGAACAAATCTCAGACATGGGTAATTCTGTATCGTTCTAATTTGTTCATAATCATCACAAGTCCTGAATTGTTTTATTCCATTCTTAACAGGGATTGCAAATTACCTCGAGAAATACCGTAACAAGGCCCAAGGTGATACAACAGGGCCGCGTTATCCCAAGGATTAACCTTTGAAAAGAAAGCCCCATGGACACCTACGGTCCAATGGACCGAATGGTATAGGGGATGACAGTAGGTCCGAAATATCCCGAGTTCGATCCCCAAGGAATACTCGACGAGTAATACCGAAGTCAATATTTTGCCACATTCTCGGCTTAATGGTGAAGCATCCAACAAAAGTCGAAGAAAACTCAATCCGGCAAAATTGGTAAAAGACTTGTCCAAGGCATTCAAGATGAAGGGTAAATCAGTATCGTTTCCAATTTATCCCTTTTAATACTGGTTGATATGTCTCCTTTTCTTTTTACAGGAAATATTTATACTAACATGTAACATGTTGAAGGAGACAAATCCAAAGAAAATGATGATCATCTGACAAGATCTATTCTGGTGAAAAATGGGGCAAGTTGATCGCAAGCTCTGAAGCGAAAAAGCAAATATGTCTTCCTTATCTCGAATAATTTCTTTGCTTTTCGCAGGGGCATTTAACCGCTAAACCATGGCGGTCGCTGTCACTAAACAAACCAAAATGCTCCCTCACCCATATGCCTCATCGTGCAGGGGCAAAACTTGAGACAAACCGCTCCTCGACATAAGGAGTGGGCTTCCCAATTTGTTCGATCCACCCACACACCAGGGGCAATTCAAATCCGCCCATGTTTGCACATTATATAAACACACATGATGCTAAAAAATTGTCACATCGGCATTGTGTTACACATTTTATGAATTATGTATGACCATTCCGCATGTTTAATTTACCAACTCCAACTTAGAGCATAAACTGCATAGGAGACATCAAATGTGCAAAATGGGGCATAACAGGATGAGGAAAGGCAAACCATTTCCACACAGGTCTAACATTTTAATCTACAGATAAACAGCCTTTCTCCAGAGTGAGAGAAAGCCCTTTCGGAATGAAGTCCCCCATTCAGATTACATTCGAGGTGTTCATACTATAAGAACCTCCTTAAACAGAAGTGGTAATGCAATACATGATCCATATGTTGATCGATTGCATCATGAGTTATTACACAGACTGCCTTTAATCATGGCAAACTTAGCTGAACAATTTTGTATGAACCAATGAACGCATTGATGAAAATGCTTGCACATGTTAGCTCTGACATTGCCTGACAGGCAACACATTCCCGGTGTTTGAGTTACCTTCCAAAGTCTTGAAATTCATTCGGCGATTATTGAATGAACAAGCCTGGTTGTCGAGAAGCCACCAAGCATTTCTTCCAAATTCTCAGGTAAGTATATCTTCAACCTGAACCTTTCAAGAGAATGAATTCTGACGGTTGTTGGGATACTCGAATCCATTGCGGTATATACAGGTATCCACCTTCTTCAATAAAGCATGATTTGTCTCAAGGACAGAAATGTTCGAGACCATTTGATCTCTGCCTCTTTGGTTTATTCCTAAAGCGACAGGAGAATATAATTTAGGTTTGAGCTTCTGCAGGATTCCTGGTCTCCCCAGATTTCAGAATGGCACCCTTTGAGGTACACCAAGCCCTTCTTACAGGCAAACTAAGTCCTTCTTACAGGCAAACTAAGTCCTTCTTACAGGCAAACCAAGTCCTTCTTACAGGCACAAAGTCCTTCTTACAGGCAAACCAAGTCCTTCTTACAGGCATAAAGTCCTTCTTACAGGCAAATCAAGTCCTGCTTACAGGCAAACAAAGTCCTTCCTACAGGCAAAGCAAGTCCTTCTTACAGGCAAATCAAGTCCTTCTTACAGGCACAAAATCCTTCTTACAGGCACAAAGTCCTTCTTACAGGCAAATCAAGTCCTTCTTACAGGCATAAAGTCCTTCTTACAGGCAAACTAAGTCCTTCTTACAGGCAAACTAAGTCCTTCTTACAGGCAAACTAAGTCCTTCTTACAGGCAAACCAAGTCCTTCTTACAGGCACAAAGTCCTTCTTACAGGCAAACAAGTCCTTCTTACAGGCACAAAGTCCTTCTTACAGGCACAAAGTCTTTCTTACAAGCAAATCAAGTCCTTCTTACAGGCACAAAGTCCTTCTTACAGGCAAATCAAGTCCTTCTTACAGGCATAAAGTCCTTCTTACAGGCAAATCAAGTCCTTCTTACAGGCATAAAGTCCTTCTTACAGGCAAATCAAGTCCTTCTTACAGGCAAAGTAAGTCCTTCTTACAGGCACAAAGTCCTTTTACAGGCAAGTAAGTCCTTCTTACAGGCAAATCAAGTCCTTCTTACAGGCAAATCAAGTCCTTCTTACAGGCAAATTAAGTCCTTTTTACAGGCATTAAGTCCTTTTACAGGCACAAGTCCTTTTTACAGGCACAAAGTCCTTTTTACAGGCACAAAGTCCTTTTTACAGGCACAAGCTTTTTACAGGCACCAAATCCTTTTATTAGGAATCTACCATGGTACGACCCACCATACGGGTCAAATGGTATGACCCACCATACGTCAAATGGTACAACCCACCATACAGGTCAAATTTTAACTCAAATTTAATCAGTAGAATCCTTTCATTAGAAATCTACCATGGGTTGACCACCACACGGGTTCAAATTCAACCATCCTAAGGTTTCTTATAACGAATCCTTAGGTTCTCATTTCATTTTCAGTGGAATATTCATGTCACGACTTTTTTATTTCATTGGTTGAGTCGATTAGGATTCAGGTGTCATCTCGTCTTTGAAATGAACCTCTGCCGAGCTTCCTTCAAAGAGGGGCAGCTGTTGACACCTAATTTTTAATCATATTTTCTCTTCAAAATTAATAAAAAAATCTATAAAAATTCATAAAATTAAAAAAATCAACTTTGGGACCTTGGCAAAGCCTAGGGAACCAATATTGACCAAAAAATGATTTTTCATATTTTCAGTATTTTTTGATAGAAAATCAAAAAAATGAGAAAATTGAAAAATCAACTTTGGAAGCCTCACTAACCCTAAGCGACCATTTTTGAACAAAAAATAATTTTCATATTTTTCATATTTTTTAGTATTTTTTAGAAATTAAGAAAATATTATAAAAAATAAATAGCGTTTGAAGCCGTAAAAATGTGAATAAATAGTCGATATTTTCTCTTCATTTTAACCAAAGAAAATCTGCAAAAAAAATGATT